>JAKSZP010017261.1:0-149928 GCA_022478985.1 Massospora cicadina
GGAGAATGGTTTGGCGGATGCTTTAAGCTGCAACCCTGCTTTAGCTCCCAATCCAAAGGAGGTAGAGATTCACAACACCCAGTTGATGATTCCACCAAGTATGATTCTGTCTCAACTTCCTAAGTCCAGGGTATATACGCCAGTGCTCATGCCTCTGGAAATTGCAGCAGAATATAGTATGTTTAGAAAGGTAGTTCTTTCTCAGCCGTTATCAGCTAAATATACTGTTGTTCTCGCTAAGAGCGCCCTGAATCAGGAGGACTTATCCAGGGCTTATCACATGAAGGATGAGATGGTGTGGTTTCAAGGGCGCCTATGGGTTCCTGCTGGACCACTGCGCCTGGAGATCATCCAGGACCAACATGACGGAATCATTATTGATATCCTGGGAAAGCAAAGACATTGGAGTTGATATGACGCACTTACAATTGGAAGGGCTTGCCTGTTCAGGTAGGGTGGTACTGTAAAGAGTTCCTGATATGCAATCAAATGAAACCCAATCGGCAACCTTTAGCAGGGTTGCTGGTACCAGTCCAAAAGGCTAGAGGGCCCTGGACTTCCCTATTAGTGGATTTCATTGTGGAGTTACCCGTTTCAGATGGGTATGATGCAATCATGGTGCTGGTGGACCGCTTTACAAAGTTCGCCCACTTTATTCCTTGCAGAACAACCATAACTGCTGCTGAAATGGCCAGGCTCTTCGTCGCCCATGTATTTGCGCTTCATGGGGTTCCTCAAGAAATCATTAGTGACTGGGGACCCCAGTTCACCTCCATCTTTTGGGAAGAATTGTTTAAAACCCTTTAGATTCGCCCCCGCCATTCAGCTGCCTATCGCCCCCAATCAGATGGGCAGTCTGAGCGAGTAAACCAGTGCTTGGAACAATTTCTGCGTTGTTACACCACTGCAGACCATTCAGATTGGGTTCCTTACCTTCCTATGGCCCAGTTTAGCTACAACAACACTTTACATTCATCAATTGGTTGTTCCCCCTTTTTTGCTAACCATGACATAAAACCTGCTTTTAACATGAAGCCCAGCTGTGGCTCCAAAGTGGAAGCGGTGTTGGACTTTGCTAAGACTCTCAAGAAGGTTCATCAGGGGGTGTCCACAAGTTTGGAGGCGGCTATGCTGGTTTATAAGGACAATGCTGATGGATAGTGCCGAATGGGTCCAGCATACAAGGAAGGGGATCTTGTGATGCTTGATGCTCGCAACATCCCTATCAAGCAGCCATGCAAAAAGCTGGGTCCAAAGAGGATTGGTCCTTACCGTGTAGTTAGAAAGGTGGGTCATGCCTCATACCAGTTGGATCTTCCCTCCACATTTTGGATCTTCTCCATCTTTCATGAAAGCAAATTGACATTGTTTGAGGGCCCTCAACCTATGACTCCTGAGGCTTATCTTGTGGATGGGGCACCAGAATGGGAAGTGGAGGAAATAGTAGCCTCCCGCCATGTTAAGAGATGTCTCAAGTACCTGGTATCCTGGAAGGGGTTTGACGCAGCAGAAAACAGTTGTGCCAGCACAGGATTGTGTACATGCCCAAGACCTGATTGAATCATTCCATAATTGTTTCCCTGAGGCTGCAGGATCTCAGCCTAAGCCAGCCGTTGCTTCTATGAAGTTGCCACCAGCACATAAGAACTTCTCCTTAGCAAACGCCCCTGGAGGGGGGGTGGAGCCCAAGAAGGAGGAGAGGGTAATGTCATGGTTGGATGACCTAATAGTGGGAACTGATGCTAAAGATAAGGTTGGGCGACAGGAGGCCCAGAAGGTGAAACTTCAGGCCCTTACTGACCTGAAACACACCTTAGATCAACTCTGGGTGCAAGCAAATCATGTCCAGGTTGATACTAATGGGGTGCAAAATGCCCAGCCTCTTATCTCGGTCCTGGCACTTAAATGAACAATTTACGTTACAAAGATGGTTCAATTCAGATAATTGGAGAGCAAGGGTTTGAATCTCGTTCAAGTTATGAAATTTTAAGATTGGGTAAAATCTGGCTTCAATAAATTCTTTGAGTGAAGGCACTTTCGGTGTATTTTATGAAAATGGATGGAAGCATCTATTTATTGGAGCGTCAAGGCTTGGGCGCACTTCCACAGAACCTTAATTTCCCTGACCCACTTTAAATACGTTTTTTGTGACCAACATTCCTCATTGGTTGACTCTCTTAAATAAACTTACCCATTATTTTACGTTTTGCTAATGATTCCTTGGGAGAACTTGGTGGTGGACCTCTTTGGGGAGGTCTCCAACTATGTGGGCCACTACCTTTTATCACAATTTACCAAAAGCCCAGGTGCTCCCTCAGGCTGCCAGGTCCCCTCCAGATCGAGGCACCCAAGCCTACTGGCGCCAAGTTACACTTGATTATGGACTCCCCTCTGGGGTCCACTTAAGCTATGCTTTTTCTCACTTACCTGGTACTATATGTTGCACTCTACATCCTTTCCTGGGGTACCTTTTGCACAGGCACCGTTCAAGGTGCCTTATTTCCCATTCTCCTAATGACTAGTTCCCAAGCAATGTGGGTTTTCATCCCACATCACCTTGCTGGGAACAAGAGATTTATGGACACTCTCTTGACAATAACCGCTGGCAAGGTCTATTGTGGAGAAGAAGTTTAAGCCGGAGAATTGGGCCAGGCATTGCCAATCCTTGAAATCAGATACCTGTCCTTCTTAGTGAGGTTATTTACTTCCTGCAATCCATAAATATTCTGTGACTAACGTTCTTTTTTATAAGTACAGCGGAGATACCATAGACTCTGGGAGAGCACAAGTAAGCCAGCATCCAATGATTGCTTGAGCGCAATCTTCATGTACTGCTCCTCTACTTTTGACTTCCTATGTGGCTTTGATCTGATAGGGTTTAGTCTCCTACGTCAATACTATGTGTACAATGTTTCATGTGACCATAGTCAAAATCTGACGTGAAGTTAACATCCTGATAAACCTTTGAGTTATTGATGCTTTTATCAAGTTCCTCTGGCCTTAACTTATTGGAGCTCTGAATTTGAGAGATTTTGAAAATTAAATTGTCAGTGGGTAGGCCAAAATCATGGTGTGTACTAAAAAACGTACTTTGTCAATTTCATCAATGAGAAGTAATTGACATTTCCCAACTTCTTGATGCTTTTTGACTAAGATATCATTGTTAGTTAGTTTTCCAAGTAATAGCTCAAGAGGCCACTAATAGGTGGGATTGAGGACTTCTGGCAAAACGCTTGGGATTAAACCTACTTATTCATTGATACTAATAATGTGTAACTAGAAGTTTGTGGGTATAATCAGGGTATGTTAATGGAAACCATACTTTGTTCTCCTGGTTTAATATTTCTCCTCAGTGGGATAAAATGGTATATCTCTCTGCTATATTTACTGATTTAGGTAGCTTTTTAATTTCTTCCAGGAGGCAGAACATTGCAAAGGTAAAGTGAAAAAAGAGTACTCAATTATACAAGAGTGATCCTTCTTGCTGGTGTCTTTATTATCTAAGACAAGGGGAATTTCATAGTTGATGAGTGATAAGTTTCCTTTTTTAAGGTTAATAACTCTCTCATATTTGATCAAAATTGCGTCTCAATGAGAATAACATATTGACTGTTGTCTAGGGCAAAGTTGGGAGCTAAAAAACTAATTTTTTAACTCAGATTAGCAGAGATGAGTATGCACCTATCACCTTTGTGTTATTTGGACCAGCTTACTGTACACTTGAGTGTATTCAAGGTCTGTGGAAAGCTTGATCTTCTTGATAAGGTGAGATGAAACAAAGGTATAGGTGATTCTGTATCCAAGATACCCATAACTCAGACTTTCTGAATTACCACTTCCACTTTGGTGATGGTTTCTTTTAGCTTCAGCGGAATGGCTTACATCTCCCTGAGGTGGAACGTTGCATTGCTTTAGGTAGTCTCAGGATAATTCTAATTTATCTTTAGCAGGCTGTGGATGTTTGTGATTGGTTAAATCAATAGGGCAATGTACTGATCAGCATCGCTGGCTGCTTCAATAAACCACGGGCACCCTATAACCTGACTGAGATAAGTGCCTTTGGGAACCTGGGTGTCATCATATTTTTAGTGTTCAAACAGTCCAGGATGGCAAGCTCAGAAGGTAAGCCTAGAACGTAATAACTGTGTCCTCATAATCCCCTTCAAGTTGTCATCAGGTTCATTCTCAATGCATGCAAGATTAGCACTCAGCAATATTTCGCTTTCAGGTACTTTGGGTTGTCAGTTTTAGAGGTACCTGACCCTAAGCTGACCTTTCTAACCCTAATTGGCAAGCGCAAGACTCTTTTTGAAGCAAATATCCTCAGTATGGTTGTTCTTACAGTAACTGCATTTTGGCTTATCCTCCTTCTTAGTCTTCACTTCCTTTATGGTATACATTCTGGGCTTAGTTGAGGCCTCTCATGAGGTCTCTGGCTTGTGTATATCAACTACATCAAGCAGGGCTTCTTTGATGTCTAAGTTAGAATTGAAGCTTCATTTGATATATGTGATGTGAATTGATAGGTCAGGGTAACTATGTAAACCAACAACAACAGCGGCTATGGTTTCATCCAGAGTAAGCATCTTTGAGGTCAACAGCGTTTGAGCCACTATATACAAGCGGTCAGGAATTTAGTGAAAGTTTTATAAGGCATAGCACGATTCTCATAAAGGAATGTTCTTTTTACTCAAACTCTTCTTTGACTCAAATTTCTTGATAAGCGGATTTTTAACTTCTCTCCAGGTATTCAGATCATCCATATGAGGCACCATAACCTATTGAGCCATACAGCTTATTTTCGATGAAATATGTTAAAACTTTGGCTGATCAGTTGCATCTTTCATCATGGCTTTATATATTTAGAGGATGTATATGTGATACTCCCTTCACCAGTTGTAAACTTATCCATGAATGTAGGCTTGAATGTAGTGGTCTCCAATATGGTAATAATATGTTTTCCGGGAGCTCCAAGTTCCATAATCTCAGTTCTTATGTCTCTCTGTTCAACATGACGTTCTAATTACATATTCAGTCCTGTAATGAATTAAGATATTGCTCCATTTCCTCCAGGGTAAGTCTAGCGTAACATCCAGCAGATTAATTCTTCTTTTAAAAATGACTTTATTATTCTCCAAGTTCTTAGCACAGATGTCCAATTCATGAATTTGTTGGTGAATGGATTAGTGGTATGTTTTCAAAATCTTTGTTATAATCCTTTAATGCTCCAATGCGCTGATTTAAGTCCTCCTTCATCTCCTTACATTGGTGCTCTGAGGAGACTTTTCAGCCTTAGCTTTTAACTCTTTTGTGAGAGTGTTCCAGAATTCCTCTGCTTCATTGAGGCGATGGTAGGCTTGGTTAATATTCTCTTGAAAGAGAAATATGCATTTCAAGTTGCTCTCCAACTTAATGCGTCACTTGTAATGAAAAATGTAGGCACCTGAGTTGAATAGTTTGCAAGGTTTTGTTCAACTTGGGCTAAAAGAGATTATATTTTGTGATACTGATGAAGTCTCATAGGTTTGCTGGTCCTTCAAATCATTAATGCGTTGCCAGGCCTTCTCTAGCTGGGACTTAATGACATATTTTTTCTTCCTCCTGGTGACGGCAAGTGGAAGCTTGGGCGGCCATTTTGCCATGAGCTTTGCTATCCTGTTGATGGTGCTCTTCAACAAAGGCATTAAGTAGTCACTTAATATCTTTGTTTGACTCCAAAATGACTTTTCAAATGATCTTTACTTTTTTACATACTTGATAACTCCAGAATCAATGGTCCCCAATTGGGTATGGAGCTGAATAACGTAGGAATGGTTCATTATAATCAATTTGGTGGATGTTTCCTATGTCTTGCAATACTAAATTATTTACCTGCACATAGGCCATCCTTAAGGCCATTTGGGCATTTATATGATGGTGGAGTTACTTGTAATGAAAAACTAGTAAATGCACAATATGGTAAAATTTGGCGTGTACAAATCACAAAATGTAGTGAGAGAGATTTGTAATTGGCCCATAACTATATGAAAAAACTATTTTCATACAGGTTTATGAGAGATCTGTCCACAGTGGATACCTTTCACAGTTGCCTTTTTCTCCTTGGTTAAAGAATCCATGAAGTAGATCTTTAACTCCTTTGGTGGAGATCCAAGTAAGATGACAAAATTCAAAAATATCCATAGGACTTTCTTTAACTATTATAAATTTGATGATGGGTGGACTTCCCATTTTTATCATCTTCTTCACCATTTCTATAGTGCACCCAGTGGGTGACACTATCAATTGGTTTATCTTCCATGGTGCAATTAATTAGTTACAGGTATCTTCAAACGTTGAATGTGCCCCTGTAGTGAGCAACAACCTGTCAATTTTCCATTTTTGAGTTTGATGGTGCTATGCCTAAGAAGTCTGACAGTCAATACTTGAAGCCAACTAAGTTGCACAACAAGTATACTTTTATTATAAAAGGGTGCCAAGTCACCGCTTATGCCTTATCAGCTAGAGTATCCATACTATGGTAAGTATGGTAAATTGAACTAGTTGAAGTTGAGTACCAAAAAGAGATATATACTTAAAACGATGACTTTACTTTAGTATATTTAGGGTTCTAATATGTTGCAATTAACAATATAAACCCCAAATGTAAAAGAAGTTATAATATTAATTATGTGTAACTTCCATAGGGGAGTCTCTTGATTAGGCGATACATTTCAGATGGTATAATGCCTTTGTATCATAATTTCGATAGGGTAAAAATGGCAAGTTGAATACCCAAGTCAAATTAGAATGGGGTCATGTAGGTTGATCATTTGGCAGCTTCTTGATTCTTACCCTTTTTCAGGTTCATCTAGATTTTCTGCCTTTAGTGCCACTACATGTAACAATTACCTGACCTTCAGATTATCTGTCATTTTGATAAGGCAAAAATTCATCTCAGTTTATCTTAGGCTCATCTGGTTTGTCAGAGTTTCCTGGAGTTGACTAGAGCTGTGCTGACTATTGATTTCTTTGGGTAATATCAATTTGATGAATTCAACTCCCTTCTTGGGTCTAGGTGTCAATTTGGCTGAGGGAGTTAAAAAGGTCAATAATCATCACATTTATGTCTGATATCAGAATATCTGACATGAGGTTAGAACCACTTATAAAGTAGGATTGATTGACTAGTTGTCTTCATACTGATAAAAATCTTCATTATTTTTACACTAAAGACTGAACCTGTGAAGTAAACTTAAAAAGAAAGTTAAACTTGGTGTTCACTACAAAGCTAGTTGAGTATTTTAAGAAGTATTTTATACCATGTCATACATCAAGTGCAATATCCTGCAATTATGGAATGAGCCAGAGACCTTCACCCAGAATGTTCAATATTGCCAACCCAGGTTAAATTGTATAAATTTAAAGATTTAATGAAAAGGCAGAAGAAGAGATGGATATTGTTACAAAAAATGTTAAATGATATATGGAAAAGTTTCTACAATTGAAAGATCACATTAATGTTACTAAGGACTATTTAACTTTAAAGGTCGCATTAAAAGCTGAAGTTGAAAGATATCACTTATTACAGGAGAGAAATATACAACTGAAACAATTGCAAGAGATGAAAAATCATAAATGTAATTGTGTCTAGCTGGAGACCAAGTAGGGCATCAACAATATATATGATGAAGGAAGCATTGTGGAGAGTATGCCGCCCACAAAAAATATGCCTGGCACCTTTGCTTTCATCTAGGTGATGACCCCCTAACAACACCTAGCTATTGCTAGTATTACTGGTTGTTCCCTTCATACCACAATTGAGCCAGTGTCAACTTACAAATTCTAGACTTTCCAAAATAACCAAAAGTTTAATGTAGTAATTTCTCAGTATACTTTAGATTGTTTGAAGTAAGTATGTTTGATGCAGCAATTGTTGGAAAGCGGTCAGTGTAATCAATTGCCCGGACACTGATTGTCATGATTTGGTGTTACTCCATCAACTGGAGTTTAATCGTTCATATACCAATGCAAAGAACGCGGTTATAAAAGAATTTTGTAGCCCAGAGTGGATGGTTAACCTAAAGCTTGAGTTTAGGGGATTTAATCTAAATAAAACTAACCCTCAGGTGCGTTGATAAATTGATTTTATCAAGAGGCACAAATTATGGCTGATGAAAATTCAATGATCAATTTTGAGGCTTCACATCGCTTTTAAATTGCCGCTATGACCCTATCAAGAATTAAACCAATCAGTGGTGTCAAAGTTATGCAACAAGGCTACTACCTACCATATGGCAAGTACTGAATATGCTGGCCATAACTTATGATGCGCCAAACCAAAGCTTTAATTCTCACCAGGCTAAAATCCAAATTTGGTGGAAAACACTAAGTTAAACTTGGATCTTGTAAATCATGACCAGATAAGAGAAAAATATTAAAGGACAGAAATGGGCTAGTAATAAGCCGCGCTTTACCTACAGCAAATGTGGAAGTAAGGGCCATTATGCTTCTTAATGCTGGCGTAAAAAATAAGAATCAGTTGATCCTTGTTCAATCTAAATAAGAAAACCAGCCAAGAATTGGAAAAAGGTCCTGCTGTCTAGATGCAGAAAAATCTAGATTAACACGCATCCCAGTTTTACTGATTAGACTCCAAGAAATAGACATTGCTGGACTTTTCATTGATAAACCCATAGCTGTTTTTCTTCATCACATTATATTAAAAATGTCAGAGTGATAATTAAAATAAAGTGAAGGCTATTGACCCTAAAATTCTATTAAAGGTTTCTTGCCCATACATTTACCAATTTTTAGGAAAGATACAAAATGCTATGATGAGGAAGAATTGGTGAAAACGAAATTGGATGCTGTTAACGTTTTGATTTCAATCAGTACTATTAATGAATTATCTCACATTATAGAGCGCAAATTATTTATAATTTGGATTCAGCAAAGGGTGCCGCTAACCACTCTGTAAACAATATTTTCAAATACTCTAAGGTACATTTGCAAAAAAAATTGGTTAGCCAAGTTACAGAGAGGTTCATTATTGTTAGTTGGGCTCCAGCCAATTTTGTTTCCACCAGGTTGGTAAAACGTACAAAAATTTGACATATATAGAGCATCAGAAGCAGTATGAGACAGCTAGGCCTGATCCTGATACTTCATATGGGACATATAGTGCCTTTCTCACCCGTTTTGGATACTTAGTCATATCCACAGTAGCAATTGTTTTATATAACCAAAATTATGTGATTATCATTGGCACTGGATTTATGCAAAAGTATGGAGCAGAATGTGATTTTTAGAGAATACTATAACTAATCTTGAGCCATATGCTGCCGTTGATATACATATAGAAGGGGTGGTCCCCTAGGCAGTAAAAACAAAATTTAAAATATGGTTTATAAAGAAAATGTCCTTTTTATTAGTTACAAATTGGTTGGAATAAAGAATGAAGGTTACCATCATTCAAACAAGAACCAAGGAATTCTGTATGAAATAGAAAAGCAATTAATTATTTATTGTAATACAGAGTTTTGGTCAATACAAAATAACTCTAAAATCAAAGAGAAGCTTCATGTAGAGATCCAGGCTCTGTGGAATATAGTGTAAATTTGAACTTTGGTGTAGCTAAAAGGATAATAAATCATGGGCATGGAAAAATTTGTATCCTACTGGGTAGTATGGGAAATATTCTGAGCAAGTTCAAACAATTAAAGTAGTTGTGTTTGCTCATATGGTTTATATGACAAAAAACAAATCTTGTCATAAATTCAGAAATAAAAATGAAATGGGAAGACCTGAAGAGTCTGCTGAATGTATAAATACACTAAATAATCAAGAATATATGCTGGACTGATGGAAGGTGTTTGGGAGATTAATCAGATTATGTTTCTTTCTATGGATTCTGAATTAATGTTTTACTTAGTTAGGCACTGCTGCCAATTAGTTTACCTAGTTTTTATGAGGCAAGTATTTTCAGTCCTAAATTATATCCTTGTTCAATTAAGTCTAGCTATTTTAATATCCAGTTATTCCAAAGAGTATTAGGGTGAATTACTAGTAGTGTTTGAGGTTTCCATAGTGTTTTTGATCAAATAGAAGGATTAATGCTACAATTGGTGATGGTTTAGCAAGTTTTACCAGCAATTGATGCCTAGGATAAACAACATATTGATGCCAGAAATTGGTGTTGAGGCTAACTGATTGAGGTCATTTGATTTCCTGTTGTGTATAAATACCCCAAACTTTTTTTGTAAAAACGTTTCATTCACTTACATTTAACTTTTGAGCGAATTTTAAAAAAAGTTTATTTAACCACTGCCGTTTGGCCACATCCATTCCCTAAATGATGTCATCAAATACACCGCCTGCTGCCCAAATGTGGGGCAGCGGTGATCCACCCTCTAGCGTTTTCCGCCCCTGCAGGGAAGCACGTTTGGATGGGCTCAAATAGTCCGCCCCACTCTTCTGGCCAGTTTTTCCCACCACAGGACTTAGCGCTTCACCTTGCATGCATCCATCTGACCCACCATCATCTTGCCCTTCCTCACTCCAACTTTTGATTTTTCAAGTTGACTACAGGTGTTTATTCCCTTATTCCAACAAAGTAATAATTAAATTAGCCACCGCTGCCTTTGCATCAACTGGCTTTAATGATTTCCGCCCTTTTAAGGGCTATTTTGATTTAGGGTCAAGCGGACGAGAAAGTTGCCACATCAACAAAGACTCCATTGATTTATAAAAACATCCCCATTCCTACTACCTGTACTCATCTCCCTTCTGATACTACGAGGATAAGTCAAAAAGTAAAGGCAAATTTTATTTCCCTGCTGCAATGGATGGCAGCACTGACTGAACAATGACATATCATAACCTCAAAGTTTTTTTGTTCTTTAGCTGTGTTGTTTCAGTGCTCAACTCCATTCATAGTGATTTCAGGGAATTATGTTATGAGTGTCCCGTTGTCCATGTGCACCAAGGAAGAAATGAGGGGAGTGGTACATTTTCTGCACTCTGAAGGGACTAAACCTGCGGAGGTTACTTGCAGAATGCAGCAGCAGTATGGTGAGAGCTGTCTTAGTGAACGCAAAATTTATGAGTGGATAAATCTCTTTAAAAACGGTCGTGTATCTATCTGCAATGAAGAGCGTTCAGGTAGGCCATCCACTTTAAAGACGGACAAGAATGACGAGACAGTCAAGAGAATGATTCATGATGATCGTCATGTCAAAATTGATGATATTGCACATGCATTGAACATTAGCCATGGTTCAACAGTTGCAAACATCCACGAATCACTAAATTATTGCAAAGTGTGTGCCTGTTGGGTACCACATCTACTGACAGACCAGCACAAACAGAAACATTTGGAAATTTTAGAATTACATTTAAGGCTTTTAGAAGAGGAAGGAGAAGAGTTTCTCAGTCGCATAATAACTGTTGATGAGATGTGGGTCAATCACTTCAAACCACGGAGTAAGCGTCAGAGTATGGTGTGGAAATATCCATCCTCGCCTACAGCAAAAAAGTTCAAAAGACAAGTTTCTGCAGGAAAGTTGATGATGACAGTGTTTTGGGAGATGAAAGGTCCACTTCTAATTCATTACACTCCTTAAGGTCAAACAGTGATAGTGACAGCTACTGTGAGCTACTGCGAGTTCTGAAACCCAAAATTGAAACAAAGAGGCGAGGAAAACTTTCAAAAGGTGTGCTTTTGCTTCAGGACAATGCCCGTCCTCATATTGTGGGGAAACGATCCAGTGCATTCAAGATCTTGGTTTTGAGCTGCTGGAGCATCCGCCGTACAGTCCTGACCTAGCTCCAAGTGATTTTGACCTTTTTGGTCTGATGAAGGAGCACCTGCATGAATTTAAATTTTTGTCAGATGACGAGGTTGTGGAGGCGGTGCGCAAGTGGCTGTGCACAATGCCACAAATCTTCTTCCAGGACGGGATTATGAAGCTTGTCAAGAGATGGACCAAGTGCATAGAAATTGAGGGAGATTATGTAGAGAAAGATGTTACTTGTCATCTTTTTTCTACAATAAAAAGTTCCTTTTTAAAAATTTGCCTTTACTTTTTGACTTACCCTCATACTATGGTGGTGTCTTTTGCAAACCTCCCTTCCAACCTCCCACCCCAAAATTTTGTATGATGCGTTGATGTTGGGCCTTTTGGCTTATGGCACTCAACCCAATCTCATCTAAAAAGTTCCCCCTGGGGCAGAGCGCCTTGCGGCCCCTTGCACCACTGCCACTATCATCCACCACCACCCTGCCATTGCCCAACCAATCCCCCACATGCTCACATTGCTGCAGAACCAGAGCATTTCTTTTGGAACAGGTGTAATTGGTGGGTTTGCAACAATACACTATAAACAAATTGAGAAGTAAGAGCCAGATTATTACCCATACTAGGGACAGGCCTGCTGAAGCCCATCCCCAAACCCTTCTTCCATGCCTCGCTGTTGCCACATATTCTCACACCACTGTTCCCATGAAGCTGAACATCAACAGCAGGGTTTGGGACCAGAAAAGAGCTAAGAATGATGCCAACGCCATGCCAAGCTCACTAGTTGAGCTCATAATTCTGATCTAATACTTTATAATTTTTTAATAAAATAAATATCTTTTTAGTAATAAATTAGTTTTTTTGTTTCCTGTTATTTTGTAGAAGACACAACTGGCCCTTCAGGGCCATGACATCCTCCAATAAATAATGCTTTGCAAGTTTTGAATAAGCTTCTACTAGCTAAGCTCTCTTGGACACCATCCAGCAAATCGCTTGCAAAGACTCCACATCCCACCTGATCATAATCCACACCTTGCATAAGCCTTACGTCATTTTATGGATGCATTTTGGGTTTAGGATGTTAAATTCATTAGCTCCAACTTCCCCAAGTTTGAGGCACTTTGAATTAAAGCCACATTTGGATTGAATGCCACCCAATCCAAATTATGTATGGATCAGGTGCCTCCTGTTCCATTACAACAGGTTGACAATGGTCAACAGATTTTTCCACACTGTTTTTGGATTAACCACTCTAAAAAGTCCTGTTCCATGCCGTTCCTTCTGTTGCTATTTCTGAACCCTAGTCAGCAGCAAATAAATGGGGTGTTTTGTTGCCATTTCCCCTTCCAACGCCCTTGATTGCTGAGCCAGCGCAGGAGATCTTCCCCCTCCAACTCCACCAGTCACACTCAACCCCCTGCATTCCAACCCACCAATCAGAATCAAGCTTGGACCACTGTTTGCCAACAAGCAACTTCCCATTTGCCTACTACCACCCACCCTTATTCTTCCTCACCTGAGTCTGTAAACCAAAATCCTTGGGCCCTATTGGATGAGGTTAATGAATCAAGTGAAATTGTCATAAATGAGGAGGACAAATAGTTGAAAGCCCCACGGATGGCTATGAATTGACTGAATTTGTAAATTCTGATTTTGACAATCCTCTCCTGCTTAGACGTTATGCCCCTAAACCCAATGCCAACACCTTCCAAAGTGACCACCAGCTTGCCTTAACAGCAGTGGACTCACTTCATTGTCCCCTTTTCACAAAGCAGTGACACAGTCTGTTTATGAATTCTCAAACAAAAAACATCTGCCTAACTTCCCTCCAGATTTTCCTTGAGTTACGTGAAGAAATCACCAAACTGGCCTACACCGCCATCAACACTGCATTGTATGTTTCTAGCCTTGCAGCTTTTAACCCAAATACTAAAATCACTTTGAAATTTCTTGCAAATTTCACTCTACTCCCAGATGCCCATCTACAAGCTGCACATCATCTTGTAGAATATTTTAAAGCTCTCCTCCATGCTGATATTCTTTCCAATAGTCCCTTTGTTTCAGCTATTGATCTCCACCTTGCTGATTCCCCAACGCCCTTACTCTTAACTTATATCTGCCTCTTTAATAGCACCGCTTCTTATGTCACTACTGAGCCTGATGCTGTGCCGCATGACCATCCCTCCTTTCTTCCATGGTGGGTTAGTAGTCTTCCGCTCCCTGACTAGTTGGAGGTTTTATATTGGTTTTGTTGACTCCTTTTGTTTGGGTTTTTCTTTGCTTTGAATTGACAAAGTTTCCATCCCCTGGTTGCAATGCCTTAAATAAATTTCATTCACCTACATTTACTTAAATACTGTTAGATTGATCCTGGACACTTAGAAGTAGGTTTAAAGGTCCCAAGGGTGGTCGATGCTACCACTCCAATACCTGGATCTATAAAAAAACCCCACATGGACTTACCTGGCAGGAGATCTGACAACAAGAAACTAAGTCAGATTAACCCCAATATACTTGGAGTGTTGAGGTCAGATATGGGCCGCCCAGGTGGATGTAGGGCTCTGGGCCGGCCATTGTAGTTAATTGACCAAGGGTGAAGTTGTTGTCTATGATGAGATAGGAAGTTGCTGCCACAAACCTATAGTGAATGGTAGCCAGTGAAGGCAAAAGAGCAAGCATCAGCAGTCTTCATACTGTTGGCCTGGCACAATAACAGAGTACCAAATGATGCAGATTGCAAATTTTCATCAGAAGGCCAATAAGAAGAGGTGTAGCCTTAATTAATAGGTTTTTATCATTTTTTCTGTTGGATGACCATGATCTTTGGTGAAAAAAAAACTTAAAAGACACAAAGCTGAAGCTGGGGATTCTGAAACAATTAGGATGAGGCCTATCTAAAGATCAACAACGTCATAGGCTGTAGTCACCAAAGAAATTAAAATCTTGTAGAGCATGGGATGCTCATGTCTTTGTCCAGTCCGTGGGCCAGTCTGATTTTAATATATAAGATGAAAAATGATTTGAACCAGGTTAATATTGACTATTGCTGTCTGAATAAAATCAAAATTAGGGCTCCTATATCTTGCCAAAGAATCTATGATGCATTAGATTGGTTAGGTGGGAGAAAATTCTTTTCTGTGTGGAATCTAATTTTAGTGTATTGCAGATTGATATGCTGCCTGAAGATTAAGAGTAGAGTGACATAAAGATGGCACAGGGTATACCAGCTATAAGGATGCTAAAGGTTAGTGTAATGCACCCATGACTTTCCAACAGACAATAGATACAATCTTTTTCAATTTAAATTCTCTTGCATTTTAGTTTATCTAGATCATCAATGTATTTAGTTAGACTTTCAAGAATCACTTAAAGCACCTAGAGACGTGTTTAAGAAACTTGTCTCAGAAAATATCAAAATTAACTCAGAAGTTTTATATTTTTAACATGGTATAGTATTTAGGGTTCACTATAATAGAGGAGGGACTGAAGCCTCAGAAGCAGAAAGTCAAAGTCATTAAATGGATGTTGTCTCATAATAGCATTCATGATGTTCAAGTTTTCAGAGAATGGCCAGATATTGCTCTTAATTTATAGATATTTTATGAAGATAACTGATCCATAATTCCATCTTCTAAAATATCTAAAAAAATGTTAATAATGGAATGAGAAGGCACAAAATGCATTTGAAGAACTATGGATATATTTTAAAAAAGCTTATACTAAAGACCCTTAATTTATCCTGATTTTTACCATAAAAGGATGTTTTACTTTTGAAAATAGATGTTGTACTTAGGCAAGTTGATGATAAGGTGAAAACATCCAGTGTCCTATGTTAGTCATATATTGACAAATGCCAAATGAAAACTATATGAGATTTGAGCTTGAATGCCTTGTGGTAATATAGATTTGCAAGAAATTTTGTATGTTATCTATGGGATGCATTTTTTGGTCATATTAATCATGGTTCTCTCATATGGCTATATAATTTAAAGAAACCAGAAGGAAGAATAATATGGTGGGCCTTAAAAAGGCAGGACAATGACTATGAAATTAGACACTGTGCTGGTGACATATATCAGACTGCTGATGTTTGATCTAGATTACCATCAGTGCTTGAAGTCCAAGATTGCGTCAATGAGCTATATGAACAAATGATAAAAAAAGGAATTGAAAAAAGCCATTGGATGTTCAAACTTTGTGTTAAAAAAGCAATGGAAGGAATATAATAGAAGAATAGACAATAAATTAAGCTGGTTAACAATAAGAGGCTCCTGTTTCCCAAAGTCATCACATAGAATGAAGTAATTTGTGCTGCTCATAAGGTCATCAGATATGGTGTCCTAAGAAAACTTTATTGCACACTTGTCATTACAAATGTTGAGAATCAGTGAACTATGATGTGTCAAATTTTTTTTTTTTGTATGGAGTGCTAAATCCATAAGCCACACAAAAACGTGATGAATACTGATTAGTGTGGCCAAGGTTTTCATGGCGTATGGTGTCCATATATGTTATGGGTCTTTTATGCACATGTACTGAAGTAGTGTAAGACATTATTGTTGCAATTGACCACCTTACAAAGTGGATCAAAATAATCTATAAGTCAAGCCTTTGCCATGAGTACCGTGAAGTTTATTCTGGATTAAGTGATATATATGCAGGGCTGCCCTAAGGTGATCCTGAGCAATAACTAAAACCAATTTCACTTCCTTTTTCATACCCCAATTGAACAAATTAAATGCTATTAAAGGGTGTAGTCTTAATCCCATATTTTCTAGAGACAAATAGACTGGTTAAAAGAGTAAATGCTACCTTAGCTGCTGCACTAAAGAAACAGGTCACAAAGAAAGCGTCTGCTTATACATCACAATTTGCTAAGTGTCTTTTTCCTACAATATTAGCTATTATTCATCCATGGGTGTTAGGCCTTTAATTTTCTCTATGGGAGAAAAGCAGAATTACTGCCAATTTTATAGGCAGCATTGTAAAAAACAGTTTTAATGATCCATCCAGCACTTTAATTGATAACCAATATTATGGCCAACCCCAAAGCTTTTGATGAAACTCTTGGAAAAAAGATCTAAGCCAGTAGTATGATATTAGAAAAGTAGCCAATAAAGGTAGAAAATTTAATATGAAACTATTCTATCAAAAATGTAATCAGTCAGCAAAATAAGCTGGATGGCTTAGGTACAGAATCATTTGAAGTAATTTAAAATTGGCAACAGGTGCATATACAAATTAATTTGATATCTACAATGGTTATATACATAACAGAGCATTTAGTAAATTTATATAAACTGGATCTGAATATATTATAAAAACAAATAAGTAAAAAACGGAAATACTTTTTATTGTTACTTCCCAGAATCTTCAGAAGCTTATGACACATCTTAGAGATTGAGATGAATGATGGATGTAGTTAACAAACCCAATTTTAACATAAATTCTTGCCAAAGCTAGAACAAGTCACTTCCAAAGTCCTGTGCAGGTGATAAGAGAAATGAATGTGCAACAATGAGAAGCAAGATTTTAGCACAAATGCTCACTAAGAATAATACTACTCACCGCCAAAGTCCTGCATAGGTGAGGAGAGAAACAAAGGCATGATATGAAGAAAGAAAAGAGAGATTTAAAAGATATTTTAGTCAATCTGTTAAATGCGTTATTTTTATGACCATAATCCCAGCTTTGACTCATCTTTTATTTGGTTGCACCTGACTTTCACCAATTATAGTTATCAGTATTGCCTATTAAATATTATTTAAATTTAATATCATTATTTAAATAAATGTTAATGGCTATTGAAAGTTAATTGGACACAAAATGCCTCCAGTGACAGAAGTGAATTTAGTTGTTGGTTGAATAGCTGAAAGGAAAATTTCTACCTTAGATCAGTTATAGATGAGGCAATGAGTGATTAGGGGCTTTTTCTGGAGCTTACAAAGTGTTATAATTCTTGTTCTAATGTTATTTTGTAGGCTATTATGGGCAATGCGGCCTCTAGCAAATGGGTATTTGATTCCTAATACCAATTTATGGCTGCTAGACCATAACGGTTGACCTACTGGTGCTGATTAAGGTGTTGTGACCCACAAATTTAGAAGTCAGTAAGAAGGGTTAAGTTCTTGTAGGGGTGATAAATGCACCATATTTTGCCAGCTAAAAAGTTGATCACTGAACTATCATATTTAAAACACTTGCATTTCTAGTAAAAATTAATATTGGACAGTTAAATATTTTTATGTTTTTAAGTATATTAAAGAAATAATGGGATTAGTTGCCCTTGCTAATTTCTCAAGTTTTTTTATGAGTATACCTAAGTGGGACTATAAAACTTATAGAGAAGAATTGACTGGCTAGTTGTCTCCATGAAACAGCAATCTTCTCTATTCTTATACCAAAATCTGAACCTGTGCAGTATATAAAAAGAAATTCTACAGCAAGTATCCTACAAGCTGCCACACAAAATAAGATTGCTGGATGTGATGAGGTCTAATACCTTCTAAAAGAATGCTGAACTGTTAAAAAATAGTGCGGTTAACTTAAGAAACCAAAACTGTCAGACTGACTTAACATCACAGTCAACGCTCATAAGGTGATAGGACATTAAGGGATATGGAAAACATTAAAAATTAAAAAACCATGGAACTACAGGGAGAGTATGCATTTTGACATTCTTGAAACAACACCTTGCTGCTACCAATGTCAAGTGGTAAACCATTCTGCATAAAGAATTCCAACTAACTTTTAAACCCTCGGTTTGTGCAACACATCATATCCATAGACATTTTAGGCTTCTTTCCCACTGGTGCAAATTGCACAAAGTACATCATATTAGTGATATGTTACTTGACAAAATGGGTAGAAGCACAAGCTATTTGGTCCTAGATACCATGACTGCCACCAAATTCATTATGGAGCATAATATCCAGTGGCACAGATGCCCTAAATTCATCCTCATGGATAATGGAACCAATTTCACCTTGCATAATTTACCTAAGCTGAATGAACTAATGGTAATTTACAGGGTGCTAACAACCTCATACAGCTTGAGTCTAACAGAACTGTTAAGCATTTTAACAAAATTCCAAGATAATCTTGAAAGACTATAACATATTGTCCAGCGTACTAGAGCTGTCCTCTGTTACCCACATTGTTTGCTTACAATTCAAAGACCATTCTGTGACTGAACAGAGTCCATCTTTTAAGTTTCAAAGATACTTCAAAAATGGCAGGTATCTTCTCAAAGTTACTTTAGAGGGCTCTCCAAGATTTAAAAGTGAGAAACATATAAAATAGATATATTTACTTGCAAAAAGACACTTTTCTTTATCGTTGCAATTACTTTTGCAACCTATTTAATTTAAGACTAAATCTAGTTTGATAATCTCACAGAGGAGATTAGTCTGCGCCCATGTTAGGGAGCAGTTGGGCAAGTAAGGTAAGAGGAGCAGATGGAAGGCCCGCGGCCTCCAATGTTTGAAAATGCCCAGGAGAAACTGGCAGAATAGACAAAAATTTTAAAAAACTGGCGGTCACTATTTCCCTGGAGATACTCGCATGGCAAGCATGATGCAACCAGTACATCAACATGCCACACTCCCAGCCACTTTTGTCGGTGGAATTTGGAGTCCGCGTGTTTCTGGACATCCAACAAATGGCCTTATGGGAAAAATTTTGTGAAGATGTGCACACAATTTTCCTGACCGCGGTGTACGTCGCACCTCACTCCATGTCACGCGGTTAGCTGGACCTAGGTTTTGTAAGCAAAGAGGCAGCAGATGAGGCTGCGGTGGTGCAAGTAGTGGTCAACCTCCCTGAAGGGCAATGGGTCATCAAAACCAAATGCACCAGATAGACAAAATCCAACCAAATTTTCCTCATGTTTGACTTTTTGCCTACTACAGTAAAATGTGACATTTTAGAACAACACCTGAAAGATGGCCTCACCATATATGGTGAAATACAATCTTCCAAATGCAACACTTCACGCTGATGCCACACCTGTGCACCGGCAAAGCCATTGCAGTCCTGACCCCAACTGAGGAGATCGCGAAGGACCTAACCCAGATCCTGCACTCCACTTTTATTGATATTGCAGGGCATACCACCCACCCATTCTGGGTGACCGTGGACAGCGCGCCCCCCATTTGCACCCAATGTGACACATTTGGCCATAAGGCACATGCATGCCCCACCAAGGAGGGCGTCACATTCCAAGAGCACCCCTCGGTGGCTATGGCCAGTGGAGAGGCGCACTATGAACCAACTGCAAGCACCAAAGAGGCTTTCCCGTGGGGAGCACAAGGCTGCTACCTACTGGTAAAGCCTATACCCAAAAGAGTGGAAGAAGGCAAGCAGGCCCGCAGGGCCATGGCTAAGGAAGCGGCCAAAGCCACCACCGCTATCCCACACTCACAACGCCAGGAGGACATGGAAGCCTTTGCAGCGGAAGCAACTTGGGAATCCAATAACCATTTAGATTGGGAAGCCCATGCTGAGTGGGCCACTCAATCTGAGGATCCAATAGGGGATTTGATCTCATCCCATCGTTGCACCCAAGCTCCATTTGAAACTGACTTGGACCCATCCTAACTGAAAAAAAATTTTTGACCCACTCAATGGTGCACCAAACTCATATGCACCGCAAAAAATTCATCTGACGTTGGGAAAACAAAAAGCGAAGGCTAAAGCTAATGCAACTCTTTCTGCAAAAATTAACAAAAACCCTGATAGTGTTGCTGCTAACACCTGCACTGCTGTGAAGGCCCATGGGGATCTAGAGGAGGCTGGTGGGCCTGGGTGCCCACCCCCTCACACCTAAGGTGTGATGGGGGAAACCTTCATTTTAGGGATATTGAACATCATCGGACTCAAGGCCTCCCCATCCTGGGCTAGGAAACTGAGTTTTTTACAACACAATTTACCCGTGGATATTCTGGCCATCCAGGAGTCCCACTATCCATGAGGTTCCGAGGAAGCTTGAGAAACAATGCTCCTCCCATCCCTATCCTTTTGGTCGAAACACTGTGGGGTGCTAATTTGGAAAAATAATTTTTCAAATATTTATCCTCAGAAACATTCCTAAATGGCCAAGTGCTTGTTGTCACTTTCTCATGGGCTGATGTAGCGCATGCAATCATTAACATCTATGCCCCAAACAGTGCATGCGAGCATTGGGAATTTTTCTCATTGGTCAAATCCCTCCCACTACCCCCAGACTCTTTCCTAGTCAGTGACATGAACTGTTGGCTAAACACATCAACGGACCAGTGGCCTTCCTTACCCCACACCCCCCAGGGTCACGTAGAACTGCACGTTTTAAAGGCCACCCTCAGGTTAATGGATGCACTGCCACAACATGCCCCGCTGCTCAAAAACATAATGCATCCCCACATCCACAACGGCCAATTAAGGTTATGACCCGCATTGACCTTATCCTAACGCTGGCGAAATTCCAACCCCACATCTCCCACTTCAAAACAACAAAAATGGAATTCTCTGACCATTGACTGGTCTCGCTAACCTACCACCTACCTGTCACAGCTGCTAAGGCCACACATTGGTGCAAAATCCACCCCTCCGAGCTCGCATCACCAGGATTTTCCATGTGGGTGGAAGCGGCAACTTTGGCATAAAAGTTTGTTGCACCATTTTGTGTGGACCCAATTTCCACATGAGCAACTTTCAAAGATGACACCATTCACCACTCTCGCCATCTCTCCTCCAGACGCTCACAAGCCACATTGGCGGTCATTTTGTGCACTCTGGCAGAGTTGGCACACCTGGAGTCCAACATACCAGCTACAGGATACAGCTCTGCATGGGGACAGAAGTGGGCGGAGGCAGCTGCCCACCTCAACGCACTCGAAAGGCAACACAAAATCATGTTTGTGTTCAATACAGGGCCACACGCATCACAAAAGGTGACAAGTGCACCGCACATTTCTTTAAAAAATTTTCACATCACGCTAGAGTGTGGCCTGCACACAGGTGTGAAGAATGGATGGCTCCATTGCGGATACGCTAGCCAAAGTGGCAATTAAAACACAAAAGTATTACTCTGAGTTATACCAATCCAATCCAATTTAGCCAGCCGAAGTGGTGGAATTTCTTGACTGAGCCCACATCCGCACCATTTTCTGATACCCAGAAATAATGAATTTGATTACTCCGACCAAATTATGGACAGCCATTCGCGGTGCGCCAAACTGAAAATGCCCAGGCCCAGATGATATTCCATATGAGTTCTACAAAAAGTATTTCAAATATATATCCCCATTGCTGCTCGCCTCACTTAACAAAAGCCTGTTGGAAATGCGCCTCCTACCAGGAGGACATGAGGCCTTTACCGTCACACTCTTCAAGAAAGGGGATAAGCTAGACTTAGCCAACTGGCACCTCATTTCTCTAACAAACACAGACACTAAAATTTTAACAAAAATCATGGCTAACCGTTTAGGGACTGTAGCATCTGCCACCATCTCCCCAGAACAATTCAGTTTCATAACCAGAAGGTCAATTTGGGATAACGTGCACTCTGTGGCTAATGTATGTCAATCCACAGCCTCTGGGGCACTTGTATTCTTGGACCAACAAAAGGCCTATGATAGAGTAAACTGGGAATACCTCAGGGCCTGCAAAATCAGTTCCGCTTACCCCCTTGCTTCATCAACTGGGTAATGCTGCTCACAGAATCTGTAACAATGGCAGTATGTGCCCCTGGCTTCCTAACGGAAGTAGTCCACCCTCAAAGGGGCTTGCGACAAGGGGACCCCCTCAGCCCAATCTTATACAGCTTCAGCCTTGACCCACTACTGCGAAATGTGAATGCCCAACTCACTGGGGTCCATGTGCCAGGCCAAGCCCCAGTCAAGATAATGGCGTTTGCAGATGATTGTGTGGTTTGGGTGTCTAATAATCAAGATGCATGCGCGCTTGAAGCTCTCATCTAGGAGTATTCCCGGGTAAGCAACGCGGCACTGAACGCTTCCAAAACTGAAATCATCCTCCTTGGTCAGTTTTAGAACTGCTGGACCCCAGCAATTAGTTCCCAACCCAGCCCATCTGCTCGCCCATGTCTTCGCCCCACTAACTCAACACACTGCCCCACTGGTGCTCCCCTTTGTGCCACGTCCCACCATAGGACAGGTACGCCATCTGGGCGTGTGGATGGAGGCAGGTGGATACGCGTCAGCAGTAATGGAGTGCCATACACTGGACAACGTGATGAAGCAAATTGCCTCTCTCAGAGCCCACCCTACTTCCCTCACTGGCAGGGTTGTTTTAGCCAACTCTATGCTCCTTTCCAAAGTCTGGTTTGGAGCCCACGCCATCCCCTTCTCCCCAAGCTTCTTCAAAGCCTTGTATGCCTTGCTGCAAGGATGGCCTTTGGTCAGGCCGCCCTTCACCAGTACGGCTAGAGGTCATGTTTGGCCCTCATCATCAAGGTGGCATGGGCCTGCTTGACTTCAAAGCCCATGCTGCCAAGATCCTGGGCACCTGGATTGCGGCCGTCACTGCCCCTACAATCCCCTCCCAACACTGGTCCCGTGCAGCCTGCTCCAACTTCTCCCGCGCCTTGGGCCTCAACAATCCATCGAACCCCCACTCCCTGATGAAATACCTTGCATCACAAACATTGGCCACAGGTCCTCACGGGACTAAAGCCCACTACAAACGAATCCTACTCTCCATGCGGAGCGCTGAGTAGAGAATTTGTATTAGTGGACATACAACCCAAAGAGGCTGCCCCTCTCCTCAGTTCACACAAGAGGTACAGGGGCTACCCATCCATGATGGCGTGATCCCCATTCAGCCCCATGTCCTATCCAGGGTGGACTACCTGAACATGATGGACATCCCTTACTCCATTGAGACCCAAAAAACTATCTGGAAATACGTACACCATCCTCTGTTGCAGCCTCAAGTCCGCTCCCTTGTGTGGCGCTGCCTGAGGCGGGTGTATCATACAGCTGAGCGCTCTAACACTTTACACTCATCCTGAGTCGTGTGTGGCCAGTATGGAATGCTGTTCCAACGCCTGGAGAAGTGCCCTACCTCTAAAGTGATATGGCGCGAAGTTCAACGTCTGCTGGGCCAGGATCAAACGCATCCTTTCAGTCTGTCAAGAGATATGTTTGCTCTATCAATGGCCTCCTCTCTTCCACCCTCCCTCTGTGCTTTAGTGGTTGCAATCGCCATGTGGACCATCCACACAATTGTCTTAGATGTCATCGCAGGCTCCACCCCCACCCTCCCTGAAGCTGTCCACAGATTCCGGTCTCATTTGGTGAACCACTTTCAAGTGTGGATGTTTGGATACCTCCCACCGCGTCGCCAACAGCTGGTCTCCTCCTGGTTCCCAGTCTGGTTCATCAAATCAGACCCCTTCCTCCACACGTGTTCAGTTGTGGCTACGGCCCCTCCACACGTTGCCTCCCCCTCCCCATAGTGGCGTTCCCACTGGCAACAAGAGATAGCATCACTTCTCTGGGGTGCCTTCCCTGGTACTAAGTTTTGTCTCTTCTGAGTCATATTTGGAAGTGTCCATCCCATGGTCAGCCTTCCCCACAATAAATTAAAAATACTTGCAAAAAGACTTAAATTTTTTATTGGAAAGACTTAAAATCTATAGGTTTTGTAGAGGCTCACTTTAATCTGATCTTTTAAATTTCTGTTAATTGAATCTTCTAAATTACTTAATTGGGATAAGAGTGATCATGTTTAGGAGACAAGATGGGACCAAATTCACTCACCCCCTCAGCAACCACCAGGAAGAACATTTGGGGTAATAGATTCAGGGACATAAGAAGTATCTTAAATCTTGACACTACCCCAAAGATTTGATTGCAGATGAGGATGAATTTCAGACCTATAGGATGAACACAATTTATATTGATCCCAGTCTCATCATGAACTATCAAGCTCCAGCCCTCATTAGAAAATGTTTTAATAAGGACCCAACCATTTAGTTTCTAATTTCTCAATTTGTCAACAAGCTAAGGGCGATAGTACATAACGTAGTCTCCAATCTGGTATTCAGTAAAATGGCTTAAGTTAATTGTTTCTCAAGGTCTCCTTTTTGTAGCTATTTTAATTGACTCCAATGCTTGATCCTGAAGGTGAATGATCTAATCAGCCAAATTTTGCATGATTAAAGCATAATTTTCAGGAACATTCTCATCAAGTATTGCCTGGACTCTTGAGGGAACAGAGGGATCTCGTCCATAGATACACTTAAAAGGTTACATTTTATTAATATGATGTTTACTAATTTGGTAAGCAAACCAAGCGCTAGGCAGATACAAGTTCCACCAAGATGGTTCAGAAGAGGCCATTTTCCTCTAAATGGAGACTAAGGTCATATTGACCCGCTCAATAGCCCCATTAGTAGATGGGTGATAGGGAATGACAAACTGTTACACAGTATTAAGTAATTTGAATAGTTCCTGTAGAAGTTGAGAGGTAAATTGGTCCCATTATCCGGCATAAGGGCCTTTATGACAACCATAATGCGTGATTATTTTCTAGTAAAGGAACAACACATCATCTTGGCAGAAAATTGGCAATGAAGATAGCCTCAACCCATTTAGTTAAATGGACAACAACCATAATAATGTACTGGTGTCCATGCAACCCTCAAGGCAAAGGCCCAACAACATCAACTCTCACTACTTCAAAAGCCTTGGTCATTGGAATCACTTGATGCTGATAAATGGGATTAACGGATCCCTGGCTTTTACAGGTAAGGCATGCATCAAGAGCCTCTTTGATAGAGCAAACATAACCTTCCAATAATATCTGTATTTCAACCACTCATGAGTCTTCTTTAGGCCGCTGTCACCCACTTGACCATGTTCTTTCCTTATAGCACTAAACCATGATTTTGGATCTAAAAAGGGCAACCATTTAGAATGGACCTTTTATTACAAAGATCTCTCTTTAATCATATTGTCCTTGGTAATAGCCTTAATATAAGCTCAATCTGCTTAAAATTCTTTACCCCACATCTCATGTCAGCCAATAAGGTCTTATAATTGCTTATTCTGGTGATCCAAAATTAACACAGGTAGCCGGGACAGGCCATTAGCATTTTAATGATTGGTTCCTGAGCGATGAACAGTCAAAAAATCATACTTTTGTAATTTTAGGGTCAGTGAGCTAACCGCCCATCTGGATCCTTTATATTTTGTAACCATCTTAAAGAATAATGATTGGTAACAACTGTGAAGTGGTTACCATATAGTAAGGATGAGAAGTGTTTGATTGCCATAATTACAGTTAGGCACTCCTGCTTAGTCACACTATAGTTTCTCTTGGCCTTGGATAGGTTATTGCTTTAGTAGGCCACCAGATGGTCAATTTGATCCTCAGCATTTTGAGACGGATGGCCCCAATAGCAACATTACTTGCATCAGTGTGCATAGTAAAAGGATCATTTAAGAAAGAATAAGTCAAAAAAGGCGCTTAGGTTGGAGCAGTTTAAAGTGAATCAAAGGATTGCTCCTGAGCAGATCCCCACTCAAATGGTACCCCTTTTTGTAACAGATAGAATAAAGACTCATTCAAATTGTCAAACTTACATATAAACGGTCAATAGTACTTGACCATCTTTAAGAAGACCTGTATGTCACACAAAGAGGCTGGAGGAGACAGTTGGCTAATGGCCTTAATTTTGTCTGGTAGGGGTTGAATCACCTTAACTGAAACTTTGTGCCCTAAAACTCCATTTCACTCTGAAAGAAGGAGCGTTTGGAAGGTTTGAGCTTTAACAAAGAAAACGGAATCAGCTAAAAACTTCTCATAAGTGGTCCAAGTGCTTGTTAAAAGTCTTTGAAAACACAGTGAGTTCATCTAAATACACTAAGACGAAGGTCAGCTTTAAATCTTGGAGCATTCCATACATGGCCCTCTGAAAAGTGGCTGAAGCATTGCTCAACCTTAGGGCATACAGGTTAGTTCATACAAGACCTCACTAGAATTCAAAGCACACTGGCCCAATCTTTGGGGCCAACTCATTCTACTAAAAACCACTGGATAATTCCATTGCCAAAAATAGGTGGAGCCAGCAAGCATATGGAGGGAATAATCAGACTTGATAAAGGATAGCTGTCTCAACAAGTTTTTTAGTAAAACTACATACTTTATTTAAAAAATAAAAGAGAAAGTAAGAGGGGAGGGCGGAATACAGGCGATTTGGCCAATGATAAAGGACCAGGAGTTTGGACCACTAGAGCTCTAGCACCTCTGACCATTGCTGATTGGCAATGCCATCACTAGCCATGGTTCTAGCAATAGCGGCTTACAGGCCATTCAATTCTTAGTCAATTAGTTGCCTCATCGCGTACAATGAGTGATCCAAAGGTAAAGCCAAATGACCAGCTTTGTAACACCCAGGGATTAAGCACAAGAATTTGGGGATCCATTGGAGCTGATCAGAGATAATTTAAATGGTCAACACCAAACTCTTGTGATGGGGGTGCTCGTTGCTTAAACTCTTGGCAATGAGAGCCAAATGAATCACCCATACAAAATAATGGTAGTTGAAGGCTTGTAGTTGGATCTCAGCAATTCTCAAGGTTTTAGTGAAAAATAGATCCTGTGATGGATGTATTTCCATCAGCGATTATCACCTGATAAGATGTTTTGCATTGTGGAATAGTGTTTTTGAACACGGCGCATTTGTAATATCAGTGGGCAATATCTGCTTCTGGTTTGGTGCATACGGGCACTCCTTGTGCAGGTAATCCAGCCTGCTGTGTTTGCTTAATTAGAATGCATGGTTTAGGATCTGCCAGGTTACTGACCGCTGCTTGGCCATTACCAAACGTGAGTTCAAGGCCAAAATCAACTCCTTCATTGGGTAGTTGGTATCATGGCCTTCAGTGCCCAGTTTTTTAGGATTTTTGGCTGAGTAAGTGGGTTGCGCCTGGGTTTTTGAGTGGATCCCCATACTTGATTAATGTCCATTTGTACCTTATTTTGATCAGCTTGGTGGCATATTTGTCACCAATTCAGTTGCGCTCCTCCCAGCTCATTGTGGAAATCAATGCAGAATTATGGCCTCGATGTCCCTTTGGATCTGGTTGGCATCCCAGTCCAACCACTCAAATGACCATCCGCCCTGGTGCATAGCCCAATTGCATAGTCGCCAGTAGTGTGGGGTATCCTTTTGGGAGGGTATTTGTGGGTGGTGTGCCATCCATTTGCATATTGAGTGGGGAGAGACAGGCTCTTGGAGACTTTGGACTCTTGCCCAGTTCATGCCCCACGCTAGGGTCAGGCAACACATGTGTGTTTGCATTAGTTTAGGGAACGACTTCGCCCAGATCTACTGAGCATGGTATTTGAAGTCCAGGAAACCCATGCCTCCTTTGTTCTTCAGTTTTGACAAGGTTTCCAGCACTATTGATGCTGCCTTTGCCTTGAACCACAGGAAGGTATGGAGCATTGTCCTAATTTTATTCTCTAGGTTCAGGCTCATTGGCAGTACATGGGCAACATACCACAACTTTGAGAAAATGAAGACGTTGATTGCCTGCACTTTCTCTTTGAGGCATAGTCTGGCATCCTTTTAGAATGCCATTTGGATCATTAAGCTTGATAATACCTCTTGTTTAGTTTCCAGTACTGTGGGTCCCTTATCGTTGAATAGTAACCCAAGGTATCAGATCATCTGGGAGTTCATCATTGACATTTTGTTGGTCGACAGACTGAAGTTAGGGACGCCAATCATCATTACTGAGGTTTTTGCCAAGTTGACTTTCATGCCAAAGCTAACTGGTATAGTTCTAGTAGTTTCTCTGCGCCCTGGAGGTCAGTTGGTGAGCATATTCCTACTACTGTGTCATCAGTGAATGCCAGCATTTCAGTAGCATTTGGTTTGGGTGGACTAGGCCCTAGAATTTTGCGACTGCTGCAGCCAACAAAATGTTGGCTGCAAAATTAAACAGTATTGGCAACATGGGTTGCCTTGTCAGGACCAGGCCTTCCTGGAATTTCGTTGGTTACGCCATCTATAGCAAACACCTTGGTTACCAGGCCCAAGTACAGTGTTGTTATCCATGCTCAAAAAGTGACGGGGATACCAACTGCCTTTAACGTCTCATGTAGGAATGCGCATGCTACTCAGTCATATGCCTTTTCCATATTGAGGAACATAAGATATCCCTGCTCAGTTCCCCGCACATCCTGGAGTATGTTTTGGACTGCACCAATACTGTCTAAATACTCCAGCCCTTGATGAATCTGTCTGAACCTTATGGAGCATGTGCAGTGCCATTGCCATCAGCCAATTTGATAATATGCGCATGAGCAGCTTATAATCAGCATTTGATAGTGTGATTAGCCCCAGTTCCAAAGTTGGCATCAGAGACCCTTTTTGTACAAGTTTACAATTCAAGTCTCCTGGCCCCCAGAATTTGCTGTCAGTTGAGTAATTGACTGGATCTAATCATCAGATATTTGATAGGGACATAATAATGTCAACATGCCTAATTTACTATGGATCATATTGGATATCAGTGAATATGGATCAGAAATATCCTAAGCATATGTGAAGCTTGGGATCCGCGACCTAGTGATTTCACTAAATAATATTTGACTATGATGACACGGGCTTGAGGGCTTTGTTGGTTAGGCCAGACTTAATAATAAGTATTGACTTAATGACTTGGGCACATGAGCTTTGTTGGTCTATGTCAAAATTAGTTTTTGATGTTGATCAAATTTTTGATTGTATTAATTACTAATTAGTGGTACAAATTGCCTTGGTATGTGCTGCCAATTGCTTGTTAAAGAGAATTGGTTTAGCTATTTGCAGATGCATTTGAAACGCCATCATGAGAATATTAACGTTATTTACACTGACCCTGAGGCTGTGTGAGATGCCCTGAGTCGAGTTATTTGTAGACCCTCAAACAAACATATTATGTGTTCCTCTGGCCAAGTGCCAATGAAAATGTGACTTCATGGGTAAGATCTTGTGAACATCAAACCCTATAAATTATCTCCAAGTTGATAGTAATAAAGAATAATCAAATATTTCCACTAAAATATAGTTTAACCTATAAACTTTTTGTGTTTAATAATTTAAGTTGTATTAAGTCAAGTATTTACCTGAAATCAGTAAGATCAGGGCAGCGTGCCATCATCCAAGTAATGACAGGAGAATATGACTTTCAAGTGCTATTACCAAGGAGTTATATCTTAACTATAGTCACCATCTGGTCTATTTTCTTCATATAATAGACGTTCAAAACTCCACCATACCGCAGAAGAACCAGCCATCTGAAATAGACCTAAAATTCAACACTGTCCATTTTGCAATCAGTGGTTAAAGAGGGCTTTGAGCTCTAACACAATGCAGTCGCAGAATGTGCTGTATATTTCTGCACACATATTGTCATAACCTGGTGCTTTCATTCTTGGCAACTCCTTTAGTGTCTGCTTAACTTTGTTGATAGAAATTTTGGCGGATAATTTGGCAACGTCTTCTGTTGTACAGCCCCCAGTGCTAGCTTGGCCAGGTCAATTAGGGCATTTGTCACCAATTTGCTCATTTCTTTTTGTCAGAAAGGTTCACTGTAGGATTGTTTAATCTCACACTTGATTTGTTTCTGAGTTGTTGATACTTCCCTTCCACTGTCTCCACTTCCTGTATCTTATCCTTGGTTTAAATTTCCTTGAGGTGCGCCAGGCCCTCTTTGATCATCATCCCCACTAAACTCTGATATCATTATGTCACATTAGTCCATCACTCCAAATCTTGCTTCATAATTAGGGCCCAATACTTTTTGTGTGTTGTTCAGTATTCACTCCACCAATCTTTGCTGTCCCACCAGGTGATCTTCAATGTCTCTAATTTAGACTTCAGCTGTTTTAAGGTGAAGTTCACTTGTAGATGGTCACTTTTTACAAACTTCATGCTATCATGCTTCATCTTTGCTTTGATCTGAGTCCATCGTTCCAGAAGATCTATCTCTTAGTGGCTATCCAGATATGCGACCAGTTGATCCAGTCCATAATTGATCATTCAGCGCCATTTCCCATCCTTCAGCATGGCTGGTGCTAACTGCCATTCACAATTCCTTGGGGGTTTGTCAAGATTGATATCCACATAGCTGACCATGTGGTCACTTTTGGCTTTTATACTGACCTTGCTGTTGGACATCAGCAGCTTGAGATCTGACAACACTAGGATTTAATCTAGGCGTGAGCCAGACTGTGAGGATCCAGCGGAGCCATATGACCATAACATTAAGTTGGCTGGGTCAGCATCCTCTTCATCAATCATTAGACACATCCCCAATTTGACTAGGTATTCCAGCATTTCTTCAGCCTTTCTGTTGGTATATTGTCTAGTTGGGAACGTATCCCAATTCACATTTGTCCAACAATTCAGGTCTCCTGCTATTCCTGTCATCACTTTGGATGGCACTTCTGATAAAAATTCCCAAAAATATGGTTTTTGTGGAGCTTCACAGAGCATAGACTGCTACTGCTTGAAGGCTCTTGCTGGTTTCCTGTTTGTAGTGGTTGCTTTCAAGATCCTTCCGGCATGAGTTTCCTCCACAAATTCCCAGGTCTGTTTTCTTGTTCAATGCAACGATCGCCACATGATCCATCCAGAGGGCTTGGTAGCCTATTTGGTGGGACCACGGGTGGTTTGTCACATTGTGGTTTGAGCTCAGCACCATTTCCTTTTGGTTACCAGCTTGCATTTCTAAAATAAAAATTAAGTCAATATTATTATTAGTTTTTAAATCGTGCATCTTCCTCCTCCTTGTTTGTATGCTCGCCATCCTCAGAGCATTTGTGGTCACAATCCTAATTTCTGGCTGCCTAACTAACAAGTATGAAAATTATCATTTTCTGGGTTATGAATTGAGTTGTGTACTGAGGTTTGTTTGTTGGCGGAAGGTGTTGCTGAGGGTAAGTGGGGGTTATTGATCAGCTTTTGGGATGTTTGGATGAAACTGGGATTATATTACCTGGCATTCTGTGCACTGAAAATTTGGTTGCCATCCCCATCTCCATATCAATGAATAATGGGGATGGTTTTATAATTGGCTCCAGGTGCTCTGTGTTCCCTACTGGCAGAGCGGCATATTCCACCTCATCCATCGATCAGATTCTTACCTCCACATTGAAATTGTCAGCTGCTCTCAAATTTTTAATCAGTGTCCATCTGGCCAATTTTTCCCATTTTGTCACTTCAAATGTTTTATTGCCAGTCTCCTGGTGTTGTTTTGCCAATGATTTTCAGGTTGACTTTGCATTTACTTTTGATTTGTCAGGTTTCAGTTTCAATTTATTGGCATCTTGTATCTGTCCCTTCTTGAGGGATTTCTTCAGTTCACTTTTTGCCATCATTCCTCCTCATGGATCAACCATTCTGCTTGAGATGGGTGTGGCTCCATTGTTTTCGGGGCCCGTTCCTTTGTCCAATATGTACAATTTGGGTTTGTATTTTATGAATGGCTCATCATCTGCCTTGGGTCGCTTGGCCGCTTCTCGCTCCCATGCTTCCCTATGGGCCAAGTCCAACTCTTGTTGTTGGGATTTCATGTCCACGACCTCCATTAGGTTATGCGGGATCCATTCCCTGGCTTTTGGTCAAAGGAAAGTCTTGGTTCCGACCTTGGTGACCCCACTGACAGGGCCATATTTGTACTCCTAAGTGGTTTTTTTGTTGTGATGGCATTGAGACATAGTGTGGCCGATCTGGTAGCAGAACTGCACACTTGCTTGACATCTTCTTGCTTGATGTACACTACACTGTTTAGGCCAGGAAGACAGATGAATCAGGGCAAGGCTATTTTGTTTGTCTTCATCCAAGGTGCCAGTTCATAAAGCACTTCTACCATCTGGGGTGGAGGCACTTTGTGATGTAATTGCCACCAGCTTGCCAAAATCCTTGTACTTCCCCATAGACGACAATTTGGTCCAGATTGCTTTGTGTACCCACTCCCTTTCTTGATCAGTCAGGAGGTTTTATAAATGTCACCCACATTGCTGTTTGGTTGGCGTATCTGGTCAGCTCCGTTCACAGATAAATTCCCTTATATTTGATCCCAATATTGAGGAATTTTTTGCTGTCCAATTCACCTGGGATCACTATATCAATATACCCTCATTTGGGTACCAAGTGATGGTAGAAGTCCCCTCCTGCTAGAACTTCATCAAGCACCTGTTAAATTAACATTATTAGGTCGGACCACTCTTCCTCCACTAGCTGCAGGTAGATTTGTATAGCGTCCTTTAGGTAGGATATTGGCACTTGGCAATCCATAAAGCCTCCACTTATTAATTAGCGGATGTAATTGATTTGGCTTCCCACTCCATTCCATGTGTTGACATCAGTATGCGCTGCTGCTGTGCTGTACTACTTGGTTTTCATGCTAGGTTTGGGAACTTCAGTGGGGGTCTTCCCCTTCAATATTCAGCTTACCAATTCATTGAGGCTGAATCCCCAATTGAGGAATGCTTTGATTTGGTGAATTCTGATACCTCAGATATTGATGCTCCTAGCCATTTGTGCTTCAATTGTGAGGTTCTGCCACCTGAGGGCATCCATCAGCAAAAACCTAGCTGGTACCACTTGAGGGCGGATTCCAGGCCACACGTTGGGTGTAGGTATTTCTGGAGGACCTCCAGCGTAACTGAACTACACTGGCACCAGTCCCTTACCGTGACACTGTTCCACCCCCATCTGTAAAAATATGCCATGGTAGCCAGAACTCCCACCTCGCTCCATTAGAAAGCTTCAGAGGGGGCGAAACCTTCAGCGGTGTGCAAGGCAGCTAATGTCAGTTCCAGGAAGAATTGTATCTAATCCCAGATGGTTTTGATGCAGATCCCCGCTTTGAGCCATTATCAGCCCAGGTCCAGGGTCATGACCCCTTTCATCGCTGTTGCCACCTGTGGTGAAATCTCATGTTCCATCCATGGTTGGGCTGACACTGTGGTGAACCCCACTGTGTCCCAGTCTTCATCTTTGGTGATTGTCGTGACATTGCACCAGATTTCCCACTTTTTGATAGAGAAAGGTTGGCCATAAAAGTTTTTTTGAATTGGTTTCATCACTCCTAGATCCGCCCATTCAAGCACTAGGTCAATACTGGCTAACACTTAAAACCAGTATTTCATTTCAATTGGGGTGAATCCATTGGCAGACCAGTTAATGGCATCTTCCAGCAACCAATCCTGGAAGGGTCCCCACTCCACTGGCTTTTACATCGTCCAGCCCGCCTTCTTCAGGTCAGATGCTGTGGTCAGTGAGATTCTGGTGTATGACCAGTGTAAGGCCTCGGTGGCCTTGAACCAGGCCATAATCCATGGCTGCGCCTCCTCTGGGGGAGAATGTGGTATTATACCATTCCAGCGCAGTGTCTACTGGAATGGTGTGTCATGCCTATTCAAGGGCAGTCAAAACGTTAAGGAATCGTTTCACATACTCAGCTAATTCTTTTGGGTTGAGGCCTGAGTTCCTGACAGCTTGAGCAGATCACGCTGATATACTGGCCTTGTTAATTCCATCACGTTTATTAGTCAATGCCGGCATCCATTCAAGCCTTTGCATCTGCCAGTTTCAAGTTTTCTTGAATTGTGGCTTTGATCACCTTATTCTCCAAGGGGATTTTCATCCATTCAAGGGCGTTTTTGGTAAGAATCCATGACGCCTTGAAGATCACCGCCATTTCAAGCAAAATTGGGTGTCATGCCAGCATTTGGCTGCCCCAGCGGAAAACTTGTGATCCTGCCAAATAGCTGCAATGTCCAGTTTGATGCTTTTTGAGACCATTGAGTCGCCATTAAATATGGAAACTGAAGGGCCTCCTATTGTTTATTTTTGTGAGCGAACACGCCATGGTGTGCTAGCATCTTCATCTGAATGGGAGGTGTATTTCACCAGAGCCATGGTTGCCAACTTGACTTCTGTTGGGGTTTTGGCCCCTTCCAGTAGCACTTTTAATTTTTTAGCTGAACTTTCCTGGGTGTCTGATCCTTCAAATTTGGTCCCCAATATTACTTCGTCCCCATTAGGGTTGGTCCCTGATGATTTGTACTGCTTTGGTAATTGATTCTGTGCTATTTTAGCCCCCTCAATCAACTTGAAATTGTTGGGGATTGTCCCTGATGGCCCATTCGGATTTGGCTTTCAATTCTGGGCTGATTTAGCCCCCACTGTCAACTTAATTTGCTGAGGATAACGCCCAATGATTCATTGGGATCATGCCCACCAATTTGCTCAGTTTACCAGATCAATTTTGGTCAGGGACCATTCCCCCGACTGGTCTTTGTCAAAACTGGTCCCTGACTTATCCTTCAAGCAATTATTCTGAGCGTCGTCAGTAAGTTTCTCCATATCAGCAGAAATTTTTTTTGTTGTTGCCCTTCTGGTTTGGGTGGCTAATATTTGTTGGTCAAATCTGAGTCAGTTTCATATCCAACTAATACTTCATCCAGATTTTTTGGTTTTCCCAAAAAATTGTTTTACCTTGTGAGTCACTGATCCCCTCTACTGATTGAAGTTCAGTAAAAACATCCCTGACACCGCTTTTATTGGCATCACTCCTCGCTCCCTGAAGCATGCTCCTATCATTTGATTTTTGGTGGACACTGATCCTGGGAGTCAGTTCTGTTATCCGCGCTTATCACAAGAGTTTTTTGTGGCCCTTAGTTGATTTTGAGCGTTTCTTTGTCATTCAAACAGCCAATTCATTATTTGGTGTACATTAATTATTTGGGCCTTCTCTGTTATTAATTGTACGTGGTCCTTGGTCAGCAGGAAGTCATGCTGCTGTTTCATTATTTGGCGTGCACTTATTATTCAGGCCTTCTCCATTATTAATTTTATGGGGTCTTTGATTGGTGGGAAGTCATTCAGACGGTTCATCCATCTTGACGTACTTTTTAATTAAATCATAATTGGTGCAAGCAAGCCATCCATTTCTTTGTGCTTAGCACAAATGGGTGGAATGACTTACTTACGCTAGGTGGTTTGGCATAATGAACTGATCTATAGGTGCAGTACTTACTGGCAGGCGGGATGTTCCCCTCTAAACTTTGTCAGGTCACTTTTGAATTAAAAGTGAGGTTTGCGAGAGAAAAAAGACAGCTGTCTCAACAAATGATTGCATTTAACCTATGGTAATCCATAACCACCCAATGAGAGCCATCTTTCTTAACCAATAATAACAGAGAGGCCCAGGGACTATTAAAGGGTTTCAATAATTCAGCTTTCAATAACTGACTCAATTTTTTGATAACCTGCACCTCCTCAACCTATAACTTCCAATAATAAGTAGGCCAAATAGGAGGATGCTCCCCAGTTTCAATGGTATGAGTTACTCCCTTCATATTGCCAAAATTGTAGATATGCTTTGGAATAATATAGGAGTATTCCTCAAGTAATTGATGCACTAGTATTTCCAGGTTGGTAGTAAGCTGGTTCCCAATTGTGGGATCTACAGTAAGGATCTCCTCATGGGATCCCAGCCCAAAGTCTTGTAAACTCCCAAAAGACTTGACACCATAAATCTTCAAAAGAGGTAATAATGTAACATAGGCTACTAGAGCCTTTTGATCCACAATTTTTGACTCATTGGTAAGGTTTGTCAGCAAGATGGGTAGCATTCCAGAATAAGGCGTAATCTAACACCCCTGGAAAAGGAAATATCTCCTTAACAGAAAGATTTTAACGCCCCAGATCTGTAATAAATGGCCCTTGGGATAGCGAAGTGTAAAAAGGTCTAACAATAATCTGAGTTTCTGGAGGAAAAATAATGGTATCAGGAGAGAAAATTGGCATACCTTTATTTATGTCAGCCATCTTTGGGGGTAACTTAGCTTGAGTCCTTCAACATGATATTGGATATAATAAGCCCTTTTTGTTCTATCCAACAAACAAAGCTGAGGTTTAGCATGTTGAATAGAGCATGCTCAAACAAAAGTAATGGAACCTATTATCCCAAAATTATGAAGAAGAGTTGGGGTATTTAGTAATTCTGTCAAATTCTTTAAAAAATTGTTTCTCCAAAAGAAGATCGTAACTTATATTATTAAAAACAATTGCAGGTATCATAAATGTTAATTTCCCAATAATAAGAGTAAATTGATGAGAAAACTCAAATTGACCGCGTACTCTGGGCCTAGCAGTCCCATAATCTCAAAATGAGAAATGTCAGGCGTAAGTTTGATCCGCTTATTCAGCTTAGAAGAGACTAGATTTCCAGGATAGACAGTATCAATGATGGCCTTAGCATACTTGGTTTACTCAAAGATCAATGTTAGTGATCATAATTTTAAATTAGGAGGGTAGTACCAATAAAAGTGGAAAGGCATAAGAATAAGATGCTTCATCTTTATTTTACTCAGAAGAGATATGGGCACCCTGTTTTATACCTAAATCACTATTAAGATGATAGCTCCTATTTGATTTATCCTCATTATCTTCTCATTTTCTTTTTTTACTAAAACAGAGGTCTTCAGTATGAAATAATGATGACAATAGGTACATTGAATAACCTGAGAAATTTCAGGTATGGCATACACTTTAGGGTGACTTAGTTTTGGAGAATCAGAGATGTGGGGGTTATAATGAATTTAGGAGGCAATTCTAACAGGCCTCCTTAGTGTCAATGATGCTTTAAACTCTTCTTCACACTAATAAGGTAAACTTGCAACTGAGTTCAGGAAGAGAAGGCTGACATAACGGCAGTAATAGCATCGTTGAGGTTCAGCTAACCACAGTCCACCAAAGTCTGCATCTTCTGATAGAAATGGTGCGCAAAATTCTGAATGGATTCATTTCAAAGGGGCTGTATTCCAATAAACATATGCTTTTGTGAGGATAGGGTATGCTCACTCCCAAATACTTTTAACAGAGCCTCTTTAACTTGAGACCAGGTAGTGCAAGTCATCAGGTGAGGAACCATAATATCCTGAGCCAAAAGGGTAAGACAATTGGGCAAGTAATTCATTTTTTGAAAGTCTGTTGCCTCCCCCAGAGCTTTCTCATAGAGGTAAAGGAAAGAGTTATTCTTCTTTCCTCAGGAAAATACTTATCCTTAAGTATTGGTTTAAAGCTCATAGGGGCATTCTATGTCAATACATGAACCCCAGGCTGGTCCGGTTGGGTGGAGATATAAGAGGTTGAGTCAAAGGCTTAAGAACATGGTGGTGCATATCAACGGCCTCAGTATGAATCACATCAATCCGAAGGTTTAACTCCAAATGACCCACTGTGACATCTACCTAATGGATTAATCCCAGAATGTGTTCTTGCTGCGCCTGGAATTTAAGCTCCAAGGAATCAACCAGAGTTTGAAGCATATCCCCCTTGGATTTGCAAGCTTGTAATAAAACATTGGTATCCTTAGCCCATTTTCATAGGGTACTCAGCTCGTCAGCTAAGGATTGGAGCGCCAAGAGGGGATCAATAGGAGTTCCATCAAGAGTTAAGTTACAAGATTAAGTTTTTATGTAAAATTGCCCTCACAACTTTTCAATCATCTCAGAGAGGGAACTAAGATTAGACTCAGATAAACTACTAGAGTGTTCAGGCCTAGAAGATTGAAGTGGTCCTGGAGGCCCAGGAGGACCCAGTGACCCAACAGCACCTATGGGTCCAAGAGGTCCAGAAGTCCTATTGGACCAGGAGGTTCACCCGTCCCAGGGGGTCCAGCTACTTCAGACAATCCCGTGGGTCCTCTAGGTCCCTTAGGCCCACTGGACCCAATAGGTCCAGGGGGACCTGATACCTGGGTGGTCCCATAACTCTGGGGGTCCCTTCATATTGCAGACATAAGTTTAATAGTCAGAGAATAATTGCTCTAATTTAATGATGCAATTTCTAATCTTCTCTTCAGCCACCTGACTTTGTCTTGAAAGTGAGTAAGGTTATCTCTCCAGTCAACTTGAATTTCCCAGACACATTCCAACAAATGGGAGTTAATGAATCTAGATACTTCATGGTCCATTTAAGTGAACTTCTGCTGTACACCATTAATGAGATTATGATTACTATTAAAAATTGCAATTATCCTGAATGAACTAAGAAGCGGAGTTGTTAATCTTATAGACAAATTTTGGTCTAAAAATTGCAGTCTTTTTAAAATATTGAATATCCCATGATGATGTATTCACACTACTTGCAACAAGTTTTACAATGCAGGATGCACAAATTGGCATAGATAAGGCTTAGTTTAACACTGAGAAACTAGGAAATTTAAATTCTCACATGGTAGATGACACAGCACTGATGAGATTGAGTTGAATGTACCTAGAAATAGGACCCCATTGAGTAACTGCTGGATAGTGTCTTGTAAGGTTTCAGGCTGTGTCTGAAAAAATCATAATAAAACAAAAGTTAGGTCCATTAAGCTCTAGATTAGCATGTAATTCCAACGTAGATGGCGCCCTGAGAATTTCGGTCCTAGTGGAACAAACCCAGTGCATAATACTGCCCAATTCTGGTCTTGAGACTCAGAAAAAAAGATAATCCTTTTTAATGATCAACGTTTTTAATGGTGTGTAACTCAGAATAGCACCTGTAGTGAGCACCACTTTTAAATTTTTAAATTACACTTCAGTAATGGCAGGTCTTTTCTCAAAATTACTTTAGTGGACTATCTGAAAAAAAGCAAGGAATATATGAAAATACTTATTTACTCACAAAAAGACTTAATTTTTATTATCAGAGAGACTTAAAATTTATAGTTTTTGTAGAGGCTCACCTTCAATATGATCTTTTCAATCTTTGAGAGATCAAATCTACTGAGATTGATTGATCAGAATAAGCATGATCATGTTTAGGAGACTTAATGGGACCAAATTCACTCACCTCCCCCTTATCAACCAGCGGTGAAACATTTAGGGTAGTAGAATAGTGATGGAAAAGTAAACAAAATCCTGACACCATCCAACTCCTATATGAAAGATACTTGGCCTGCCCCAGTTACTCTATCCCTGCATGGAAGACACCACTGTGATAGAGACACAACATTACCTGTAAATTTGATAGCTATTTTGATTAAGCTTCAGAACAAAGCATACCTCATAATATTTGTAAAGAAGTAAAGATCACAGCTAAATTATGATATTATATCAAACTATCACATTTTGAGATAAGAAAACACATTCTGTATCATGCCTTTATGCTTTCAGAAAAACAAACTAGAAAAAGTAAAGATCAAACCCTTTATTATAGCAGAAAGTATCTCCACCAGTGGCTACACATTAGAGTAGCCAGTTGGCGGGCAAATTGTTAGCCATGTGCATTCCAAGTTTCTCCAACCATATAAAATACTTAAAAACAAAAAAAGAAAAGTAAAAAGTATAAGATTAAAGCAAAACATACATAATTAACAATACTTACAATGTAAAATAAACCGCCAAAATTAGTATTTTTTAAAGGCTACTTTCATCCTGTCACAGATCACTTTATCCATCTATGGTCCCTTCTAATGGCCTCCTGCAACACCTACTAACAGAATACACACATTCTCCGCTTTAAACTTTTCAACTGATTATGTCACACCATTCACTAAAACTTTCTTTTGTACTGGGGTTGACACAAGTCTTAGGCAGCTGATGCTGGAAGTACTACAGGAAACAAATCACCCTCTTGGGAGAGATCTTTATGAATGACTCATCAGATGAGATAGGACTATTGTTGGGATTTTTGCCCATATTCCCAACCCGCTAGATTACTAGGAATTGCTAGGGAATAATTCCCTAATGCAAGGTTAATTGGAAATTGGTTGACCCTGATTTCAGAGTAACTATATTTGGGGGATTTTAGTATATTCGCCTTGTTGTATCTATCAGAGATTGATCTGGACAAAAGCTTAAGATCTCATCAGGTGGAATTGCCAATGAAATAGGGGCATCTGATAGTGATTACCTATCAGGTGTACCAATTGAGATCATCATGTTTCATCACTGACTGATTGGGAATGTAAGTAGTAATTTTCAAGGTGAGTGATGCCGCCTGCAACTAGAGAATCAATCAGTTGGTTGGTGACCTGCCTTAATGGCTAACAAGTACCATTACCAAAGCAGGTCGCTAGCCAAATATGGTTGGTTTGCTTGGATCAATAGGAAAATATTAGAGACACGTTTCCCAACTCTTTCTGGTTTAGGTCTCAAGGATGTCCAAAGACAGAATTCTAGCCAGAATGGGGAAGACCATTGCTATTAAGATGAGGATTGGTGATTCAATGGCAATGACTGCCCTTTCATCTAAGAGGTGTCAACAAAGGGTTAGATGACCTAATCTCCACTATGAATTCCCTAGAGTTCACTTATAATAAAAAGAAGTCTTTATCCAGTATATAGTTTAAGTAGTAAAATTTATCAGCTTTCATTTTGTTCTATTCTTTCTCAGGGATATTATTGCTGTCTGCAATAATTGGGAGACTCTTTAAGGAAAAGAGTAAGGATCTGAGCGGGGATCCAGAGAAAAAGAGGAAACAAATCAGGGGATTGCTGCCAACTTTGTGTCAAACCAGAGAAACTGTCACCATGGAATCTCAGATAAGATTGGGTTGTACATTAAGAGGGAACAAATCCCTATTTTGAGAAATCTTAAGTAATTCAAGCAGAAATACTGGCTAAGCATTGGGGTGAGATATAAGAATTCTATTCAATTATAGATAATAGTTGTCATAATATTACAGCCAATTATATCACCAACAGTACAACGCTGGCAGGATTGCACAAGAACAGAACCTGTGCAAATAATAAGTTTATAGGGGTTATTGGCCGAATAATAATCAATAATAATAATTTTTTTACAAATTGGTGCTCACTACTTGGGAGTAGTTGAGTAGAAGAACTTAGAACATGATGTCCTATGAAGATGTTCTTAAATCTAAACATAAAGTGGATCACGTTCATTGGCGTTCACCCAGCTCAGAAGTGGAGCTCCAAGTGAAGCAAATAGAAGATACTTACTACCAGGGAAAAGGACTTGCAGCCTAGATATGGAACTATCTAGTGCTGCAAGGAAACCTGTTCCACCTGAAATCTACTTTATATGAATTTAATAGCAGGGACAACTCAGGTTGAAATTGGGTCGACTTTAAATAGTCCCAAGGAACATCAGGATCAACTCAGGTTGAAATTGGGTCCGCTTTAGATAGTCCTGAGGAGTGAGTGTTTAGATGAGGCATTGGATGAAATAGGAAGCAATCAGGAAAATTGGATTGCTATACCAATGAAGATATTAAGGCAAACAGGAAATGATTGATCCAAGATAGTGGAGAAAATCAATTGACTCAATAACACTCAACAAATGATCAGAAGTTGCTGGAGACGAGTTCATCAATACAGGAGAAATTGGATGAAGCTAAAGAGGCCAGAACGACCTGTGTAATTAAAGATGGCAATGAATGCCAAAAATCGTTTTCAGGAGAAAAATTATTTAAACAATCAGATGGAACTGTTGGCTAATGAGATACAAGGATTCAAGCATCAGTAGCTGAAATATGAGATGAAATTAGGACCTGATGGACGAATAAACAGTCAGGATTAAAGGTCTGATATATTCAAGAGAAATGAAAAATGTTAGCAAGTATAGCCTATATGTGAAGAAACAGCGCTGCTGTTTGTATAGTGAAGAAGGTCAATACTAATTGGAAGTATTGAGCCTAAGAGAAAATACTTGCAATGTTCTCAGCGGACCTCCAAACCATTAAATAATTATGTCCTGAGATCTTGGTCAAGTCCTAGAAGAGGACCACTGAACCAAAGGGATGGTTAAATCTTAAGAGGATAAGATTTTAAACTATGATATCTGGTAGGTCAGAGTTACCCAGGACCCAGTTTGGATGAAGGGAAAAGAAGGACCTCTGAACCTTTTTTAGGTTGCAAGTTCCATTGCAAAAGAAAAATATAAAAAATAAATAAAAGTTATAAAATATTGAAAAATTTACTTGTATGGTCTATGAGTTTTGGACCTAGGAAGTGATGAGAAATCCTGACAGCTGAATTGAGGTGATTCCACAATTTTAAGACTATCACTGAGATGGGATTTCCACCTGGGTAACTAAGAGTATCAACCTATTGGTTATTCGAGAGAAACTCACTGATCTGATGGAAGGCCAGCAAGAGGAGGTGCTCAAATTGTTCGAAAAGTATCAAGAAATATTTGCACAGGATAACCACAATTTGGGATGCGCAAGAGATGTGATCCACAAGGTCAACACAAGGTAAAACTTGCTGATCAGGATGAGACTGATTTGGCGGTTGAAAGCAGCCAAAGCAGTAGTGGAAGACGGATTCAGAAAACTAGTGAAGCATGGGCTTCTAATTCTGGCATTGAGTCCCTAGGTGAGTCAGATTCTAATCATGAAGAAAAAGGATGGCTCCAATCAGGTGGTGATTGACTACTGGAAGCTGAATAAGTTTATGAAGAAGGATTCATATCCCCTACCAAGAATTGACGATGTGCTAGATTAATTGGGAGAAGTAAAGTATTTTTCCACAATGGATCTGATCTCAGGATATTGGCAAATCGATTTTCCAAAAGAAGACCAAGAAAAATGCGTGATTATTACCATGCAGGGGCTATACTAACCGACAAGGATGCCCCAGGGTCTATGCAGTGTGCCTGCAACGTTCCAGAGGGCCATGGACGCTATACTAAGCGACTTGATGTTGTCATGCATCCCAGTATACTTGGACGATATCAATATGTTTAGTAGGACTTTTACTGACTATTGATACAACTTGGAAGAAGTATTCAAGAGACTGTCCATGGCTAACCTGAAGATTAAGCTGAGGAAGTGTCACTTCTTCAAAAAAGAGTTGGAATATCTGGGATTCATGATCAACTCTAGTGGATTGCAGCTGCAAGCCCAGAAGATTGAAGCCATAGAATGGATGGTTGTGCCAAAGAGTGTCCAAGACATCCAAGTGTTCCTTGGAATAGTTGGATACTACAGAAGATTTATTCATGACTTTGCCCGAATTGCTGAGCCCTTATTCCATCTGTTGAAGGATCCAAAAAGAAGATTTGTATGGAATGAGGAAGCGCAGGAATCCTTCAATGAGCTACGCTGGTACCTAATAGATTCTTTAATTTTGAAATATCCAAATTTTAATAGAGTGTTTAATATACAAACTGATGCTTCATTGACAGCGATTGGCGCCATACTAAGCCAAATTGATGAACTTGGGTACGAATATCTGGTGGCATATGTGAGCTGAACACTCTTAGCCGCTGAGAGAAATTACACCATAACTGAGCGTAAATGCCTTGCTGTCATTTACGCCTGTAAGCAGTTTTGGGTGTACATCCACAGAACGCACTTTAAAGTGGTGACAGACAACTCCTCGTTGCATTGGCTCCAAATTGAGAGAACTAAAAGAACGACTGGCCCAATGGGCACTTAAGCTACAGGCTTATGATTACAAGATTTTCCACCAAGCGGGGATTCTCACCAGAATGTGGATGGCTTATCATGGTCATCAATGGTCCAGATGGTATACCCCCAGACAGATGAGTTATTCCATAGAATGGTTGATGGAGAAATTGGGAATTAGCCCTAAGAAATCCAAGTTGCGCTTCAGAAAAGTGATGGAAAATATTGAGACCATGGATGGACAAGTGGTTAAGATGATTAATGGGAAGCAGTGACTATTCCTGAAGCCGTCAGAAAGAACAGCTATTGTTCAAGCTGCTTATAAGGTTGTTGGGCATGAATGGCCTGAGAAAAACAACTAATTATATTCACCAGTACTGGGAGTCTAACAACTACAATGTTGCCGACTATCTAGCTTGTTTCATGGAGTGTAAGCTGCACAAGCCACATAAGAATACAACTGGATACAAACTGATCCACCCTGGATATGTCTGGCATACAGTGTCCATCGACATGATGGGACCGCTGACAATGAGCCCAGGGGGAGTCAAGTATATTTTAGTTGCTATCGACCATCTGACAAGATAGGGTGAGATAAAGGCCCTGGAAAAAGTAGATGCTATCAGCACCGCAAAGTTCATCTTGGATCAAGTAGTATATCAACATGGATGCCTGCAGGTTCTGCTTAGCAAATGGGACAAACTTCACATCTCATGTGATCCCATGACTGAATGAGATAATGGGGATCAGATGAGTCATGTCTGTACCCTACCAACTGGAGATGAATGGACTGGTAAAACAAGTGAATGGAACACTGGCCATGACGCTGAGGAAGCTGGCCACAGGAAGAACTTCCATGTGGGGAACATACCTGAGTTTAGTGACGTTTGCCTACCAATATAATTCATCATACAGCGATGAGAAAGATGCCTTTGAGTTGTTATATGGGAGGAAGGCCGCGTTGCCGCCAATTTTATATTCAGTGGTGGAACTAACATCAGGGATGAGTGCTGAAAAGTACTTGAACCAATTGACAAATATCCTAATCAAGAGCAATTGCAAGCATTTGATACTATGTTGAAGAAAAGGATATGAGTGAAATTGATGGTCTGATAAGAACTGATCGTCCTTATCAGAATACCAAATAGGTGAAAGAGTGGCCTATTGTGATATGTATGATTCTGGAAGAAGAAAAAAACTGGATGCATTGTGGTCAGGTATATTTGAAATTATTGCTAAGACAGTGACTGATGCCTACTCCATCAAGAAACCCTTGGATGGAAGAAAAGTAAATCAAGTTCATGCTAAGTATTTGAAGCAATGGATTAATGAAAAACAAAAGAGTTCCCAAAGGTCCAATGAACCATTAAAGTTGGTCATGTCTTGATGATTAGGTCAAGTCTGAAAAAAGGACCTCTGGATTAATCTAGATGGTTAAGTCTGAAAAAAAGGACCTCTGAACTATAGAAAACTGGGAGTCTTAAGTATACCTAAGACCCAGTTTTGAAAAAATAAAGAAAGATGGACTGCTGAACTGAAACAAGGTCAAGACCCATGGAAAAAAAGAAGGAAAAAATAAAAGATTGATACATGATATTGGAAAAAACAAATTATAAACCACATAGAAAAAACTGATATAATTTTATTTTTTTATATTGATTATCCTTGATACAGGGATGATTCCACCTATGTCGCCTCTTGGGGGAGGGAGGATGGATTGCAGTAGGGATGTATAGCCCATCAAAATCTATGTGAGATCAGATGCTAGCAAGGGCTAGATTTACATGAAACCAAGTTCTTTGAGCGGACGCAGATCCCTGCAAGAAGGCAACTAGGGGAAAGGAAATTGAGATGTCAGAAGAAGCCTTTCGCAAAACCCCAGAGTGGGGAGGGAAGCAACAGTATAGAAAGAGGCAGTCAGTGAATAACCCCAAGTAGTCCCAATATGGTACCAGAGTGGAAGATTAGTCTTGAGCGCCTGCTGATGGGCTTCATCAAGAACACTGGACATATGGGCCAGCAGCGAACAAGGGATACTGGATGGGGGTTGCTGAATAATGCCCCTATTAAAGCCATCAGTGGGAGATACCGATGAGAAGTTCCAGAAAGGAGATAGTCATGCAAGGAGTGAATGGCATCCTGAAAGCGACGACTACAAGCTTCTCAGAAGCTGAAGTATAAGGAATGATGGAACCCAGGAGAGGCTGGAAGTTTTGTGGCCCAACTTTGAAGAACTTGGCTAGCAAAGTGAAAAGCATAAGTGGTGATATCCCAATATAGGTTGTTCTCAAGATTGGAGGGATTCATCACTAGGGATAAAGCCTCAGTGACTTGGGGCCTCAATTCTGCATAAGGGAAGTTTGAAATAAATACTGTAACCAATGGTGAGCTCATTAGCCAAGATATCAGGTTTGTAGTATTGTTTGAGTCAGAAGAGGAACTCAGGAAGCAAGTTCAACTCAGCAAGAAAGGAGCGATCAAGAGCAAAAGGCATAATTTCAGAAGCATCCACGATGATGTTTGGTGCATCTACAAAAGGAGCTGAATCCAGGAGAGTTTTGAGATCCAACTCTGAAATTGATGACAGAGGGAGAAACAGCCGCGAGTCATTTTAAATGATCACTAGCCTGGTTTCTAAAGGATTGGTTATTGTTTCTGGTAGCTCCATGGAAGGACTAGCCACTGGTGTCAGACTAGGAGTATGAGTCCTAGAAAGACTATAGAAGAGGTTCCAGTGCTCATCCTGACTCATCTGCTGGAAGAGCTAAAGATCTTGATCAGACAAACTGTTTGATAGCTGTTGGTACCCGCCTCATAATTTGACATATGAGCTGGATGAGAGGGAGGTTGTCAGACTTATATGGAAGTTGACATTATGCACTCTACAATCCATTAAGCTCCAATTTTGGAAAATCAATCTCAAAATTAATGGCATAAGCTCTCCAAGAGAAGAATTAAGAATGACATGAGCCAAAAGTAATGAGAAAAAATAATAAGGGCGAACATAAATAAGCATTCTTAATTGGGCCATAAACGAACTTTGACAGCAAGAATCTCCTGTCTAGGATGAGGAGTAAATCAGGAAATTAAGGACGCCAGACCAAGATCCCTGAATATGACAGTGGGTCATATGCCCTGACGGGGGAAAACTGGATCCCAAGATTAATATCATCATGAGTAAATTGATCAGCCTGGCATGATAGTAGATCGTGGGGACCACGCTCTGAGTAGGTAGTAGCAAGGAGAAAGAGGAAGAGAACCACATGCAAAGATCATCCTGAGCAGCGTTGAGTATTAATAATTGTAATCCACTTGAGTAAATGAAGTATTTGACCATGTGTCCAAAGTGGTGTTCTCTTACCCTAGTCCTTTTCTTGCGGGAAATCTAGGCAAGAAGGGGGATGTGTTGGGATTTTTGCCCATATTCCCAACCTGCTAGATTACCAGGAATCACTAGGGGATAATTCCCTAATGTGAGGTGAATTGGAAATTGGTTGACCCTGATTTCAGAGTAACTATCTTTGGGGGATTTATGGATATTAACATGGTCATATCTGTTGGGGATTGATCTGGATGAATGCTATAGATCTCATCGGGAAGAGTTGCCAATGAAATAGGGGCATCTGATAGTGATTACCTATCAGGTTTACCAATTGAGATCAGTCATGTTTCATCACTGACTGATTGGGAATGTAAGTAGTAATTTTCAAGGTGAGTGATGCCGCCTGCAACTAGAGAATCAATCAGTTGGTTGGTGACCTGCCTTAATTGCTAACAAGTACCATTACCAAAGCAGGTCGCTAGCCAAATATGGTTGGTTTGCTTGGATCAATAGGAAAATATTAGAGACACGTTTCCCAACTCTTTCTGGTTTAGGTCTCAAGGATGTCCAAAGACAGAATTCTAGCCAGAATGGGGAAGACCATTGCTATTAAGATGAGGATTGGTGATTCAATGGCAATGACTGCCCTTTCATCTAAGAGGTGTCAACAAAGGGTTAGATGACCTAATCTCCACTATAAATTCCCTAGAGTTCACTTATAATAAAAAGAAGTCTTTATCCAGTATATAGTTTAAGTAGTAAAATTTATCAGCTTTCATTTTGTTCTATTCTTTCTCAGGGATATTATTGCTGTCTGCAATAATTGGGAGACTCTTTAAGGAAAAGAGTAAGGATCTGAGCGGGGATCCAGAGAAAAAGAGGAAACAAATCAGGGGATTGCCGCCAACTTTGTGTCAAACCAGAGAAACTGTCACCATGGAATCTCAGATAAGATTGGGTTGTACATTAAGAGGGAACAAATCCCTATTTTGAGACATCTTAAGTAATTCAAGCAGAAATACTGGCTAAGCATTGGGGTGAGATATAAGAATTCCATTCAAATATGAATAATAGTTGTCATATTATTATCAGCCAATTATATCACCAACAGTACAACGCTGGCAAATTGCACAAGAACAGAACCTGTGCAAATAATAAGTTTATAGGGGTTATTGGCTGAATAATAATCAAGACCTATAAATTTTTACAACTATAAACCCACAGGATGGGATGGTAAGAAGGCAAAGTGTTGCACCAATAATTGAAGCAAACATGCTCCTGAACCACTAAGAGAAGGCCAAACAATTGCATATAAAAACTATCTTGAGACAGCAAAGAATAAGTGACAAAGGGAGGGGATAGACAAATCAGGTGAAGTAAAGATGCTGCATCCTGACTAAGGAAAAAGGGTGTCCTGAGCACCAGACAATCCATGAGGAAGTCATCCATACTAGGGCACGTGCATGGGAGGGAAGTGTCATCTTAATAGGTTCCTTGTTGTTCCCACTCCATCATCGCTCAACAATGTTCTTTTTTAAGGCCAGGCTAAACCACTGAGGTGAAGTAAACAATGTTATAAGAAGAGACATCAATGGAAGTTACCTTCCTGTGTTGTCTTCCATTGTCTGGAATTCAGTGCACACTTCAGAGTGCATTTGAATGAGCCATTTGTCTTGGATTTTCACCCCCTACATATAATAATGGTCTAGAGAAGGAGAGGCCTCACCTGACCAGCTGAACAGGACTCAACAAACAAAACGTAACAAACAATGGACCAACCTAAAATTAAACCAATAACTATATGATGGTTGCATCATTAATTTAAAAATATCAGCCATAAGCATTTCAGATTCAGCAAACAACTTCTCCAAATGAGCTCCCCACCCCATTACAACTGTGCAACAATGTTGCTAAAGGGAGCTGTTGGGCTTCCCCTAGTTTAAGTGAATCTTTTGTTTAGCACTAGGTGGTCCTAACCTAAAGGGGGATATACTGATCTAAAGGATAGTGAGGGAGTTGCATCAAAGCATAGTGGTCATAATCACCAACGTTTAAAGATCATAAGGTCTTAGTTTAAGTGAATTCTTGCCCTTGGGTTTCAGCATACCTAACATTTACATCAATTTTCAGTTTTTGTTTAATATTACTCTATTTATTGATCAATGATTTATTGGTACCAAGGCTAAAACTATTATTAAACAAGAGATAAAGCACCAAGCAATTTCACTTAATAACGCCAACTTACAGCCATACAAATTCCAAATACTGCTCTATTTGTGATACGCTGTCTGATAAAATAGGGAATAAGGCCCTTGTAGGGCATCTGTATTTAAGCTTGATGGTTCTATGCCCAAGAAGCCCAACATCAATAATTGAGGCTGATTAATTTCGCATAAGTATATTATAATTTTAAAAGGGTGCAAAGTTACCGCTTATGTCCTGTCAGTTTGAGTATCTCTCCTATGGTAAGTACAGCGAAATGAACTTATTGAAGTCGAGTATTAGAACGAGATATAGAATTAATGACGTATCTTTATTATATTATAATATAAGGGTTTTCATATGTTGTATTAAACAATATAAAAATAAAAGGAAAAGGATTGATAAATAAAATGGGGGTGACATCCAAAAGGGAGGCCCTTGGTCAGGTGGAACATTCCAGTTGTTACACTGCTTTTGTATCATAAATTTGATAGGGCAAAAATGGTGAGTTGAATACCTAAGTCAGATGATACTGGAGGCCAATTAGGTTGATCATTAAGCAATCTTCTTGGTTCTTACCCTTTTTCAAGTATGTTTTAATTTGCTGCCTTGAGTGCCACTTTGAGTATATTCGCCTGACCTTCTGAAGATTATCATTTTTATAAATCAGAACTTCGTCTTGGGACATAATTTGGCTCAATATGGTTTATCAGAGGTTTTCTAGAGTCAAATAGAGCTGTTTGGACTATCAATTCTCTTAAACAATCTATTAAGGTAAAAAATTAACCCCTTTCCAGGACTATATGTCAATTCAGCTAAGATAGTTGAAAGAGTATTGTTCTTTCAATTTGTTGATATCAAAATTTGGCATCACCCTCTTCAAGAATATTGGCGGGTGAACACTGACACAATAGTAGGCTATAAACGCAGCTGGTCATTAATTCAGTTCCCAAAGACTTTATTGAGCATATTACGCGTTTGTATGTGATAGCTTATGGCCCATCCCAGCTGGAATCTAATTTTCCTCCTTGGGGCGCTATTCAATTGTGATAGTATAGGACTAAGTCCGAGATCTCAAAGGCAAGTAAAGGTTAGTAGGTGGCATTTGCTGCTTGGCCTTCTCATTTAACCGTCTTGAAAAAATATGTATTGGCCTCTGTCAGGATATGGTAGCTAAGGTTGGTCGTTCCTCTGAAGTGTACTGTAATGGTTGGATTAAATTGTCCTGTAGATAAGGGATAGCTGTGAGAGCTGGGTATCCTAGTCATATGTCCAGTGAACTACTTTAAGCTTGCTAATAGGTGACAAGGGACCTATTGTAATAAAACCGGGGATTGTGATGCCAATGGCTGAAAAGGAACTCACTAAAAAAGGGCTTAAAAATCAAGTGAAAACAAGATCAGAATGAAGGTGAAAACTTGTCTTATTAAGCTAAAAGGAGCGAATATTTATAGAGTGTGACTTCACCCTATTTCTTTCAGGGTAGCAATGACCTCCACCAATAAGATCTTCAACACCCTGAACTTGGTCAGGTGGGGGATTGACGTCAGGCTTGTCTTTGACAGCTTGATCAGATCGTGGAGAATAAAGCACCAGATGAGGTCTGGGGTTTTTTGGAGAGGTTTCAGAGGTAGGAAACTTTGGATCAGTTTTAGGTGGACTCAAATTATACTGACTGGGAGCAGGTCGAATCCCAACATCCTCTGATTAAAGTTCTATAAAATTTTGGGCTAAACTACCTAAGCTTTCTCCAGCTCTTCAGTATTATCACTGGTAACTTCATGAGCTAGTAAAGCTGGGATTCCAGGCTCATTATGTATTAGGCCTTTAAGGATATATTTTTACTAAATCAATTAAAATTTATTTGGTAAGTCATTAATGCACTTGGAAGGTATGAATTCCAGTGTAATGGATTAATAGTGACCATCTTGCATAGTCCTAAGACCAACTTCCCATTAGCTCTATCTACATTCCCATTAGTCAATGGGTTGTAAGGCGCTGAGAATAGCTGCTGAGTTCCCATGCTCGTAGCTAAAATCCTCACAACTCTCAACATAAAGTCATTCCCGTTATCACATAGTAGAACCTGCGGGCATCTGTGCCAAGTAAATATGCTTTAACAAGAAGTTAGCAGTAGCTTTACTAATCTGCATAAGAATGGTGAATGCTTTGACCCACTTTGTGATATCATGGATCCCTTCCAGGATGTATCAATTCTCTCCTGTGGATCCAGGTATTGGACATATGAAGTCTATACTGATGGTATGAAATGGCTGCTGAGGGGTCATGGCTGATACCTGTACTTCACTTATGTGGCGTCTGCTTTTTACAAGTAACTCAAGTTTCTAAAACTTCCCCTACAGAGTCCAGTATTCTATCCCAGTATTAGTCCTTGATCCATTTGTAAGTTTTTCTGTCTCCTCCATGTCATAAGGTATTGTGGGCTTCACTTATGACTGGTACCCGTTCCAGAGGTCACAAGTAAAGTATCTAGTCAATTCTGATTTTCTTGTAAATTAACACGGTGAGAACCTTCATATTTTGAGCATGTCGTTTAAACATCTTCTGAGCTGGTTTATCTTCATCCTCCAAGGAGTCTGTCTTCATGGGTAGGTCATGTAAATGTCCATCTTTGCTATTGTCAAGATACAAAAGGGGAAGTTGAGTCAGGACATCTACGTTCATATGTTTTGTTGCAGCTCAATGGACAGTTATCATGTCATAGTGCTAAAGCTTGAGAGCCCATCTTGCTAGTCTTCCTGTCAGGTATTTCATGTTTTGCAGCCAAGTAAAGAAAAGCGTGGTCTGTCACAACTGTAAAGTTCATACCATACAGGAAGGGGCAAAAATAATTCACCACCAGGAGAACAGCTAAGCACTCTTTATCTATGATGCTATAATTTTGCTCAGCTTTAGAGTACATTTTGCTATAATATGACAATAGTTGGTCAATGCCATTCTCATCCAGTTGAGAAAGGATGTCACCTACAGCAAAGTTGGAGGTGTAAGTAAACAGGATTTATGGTTTCCTAGAGTCTAGATGTTGAAAGATCAATCATATATAACAAACTCTTCACTGCTCAAATGCAGTTTGTTACTCTCTTCCATATAAAAGGATAGTTTTAGAATTCAGTCCTATAAGAGGTTTGGTGAGTTGAACAAAGCTTGGGATAAATTGATGGTAATACTTCATCATTCCAAAGAATACCTGTATTTCAAAAAGGCTCTTCAGCTCAGGAATCTTGTAGATAGCTTCAAACTTGTAATACAATGGTTGGATTCCTTCCTGCAATATGGTGTGCCCTGGAAATTTTAAGTCATTCTGGAAAAGATAAATTTGCAGGTTTTAATTTGATATGATTTTCTCTTAATAGTTTTAACATTAACTTGAGGTGGTCTAGATGATCTTTAAAGGTTTTTTAGAACACCATTATGTCATCTAGGTAAGGATCACACAGCTGAGTTTAAGATCTTGCATGATGTTGTCCATTGCCTGCTGAAATGAGGAAGGAGTGTTACATAGTCCTTGAGGGAGCTAGTAAGATTGGAATAGTCCTTTCATGCATATCAACGCTCATTTTTATTGGTCTTCAGACAAAAGATCCATCTGCCAATAAACGCTTGCAAAGTCATCTTGGAGAAGAAATTTGAGCCAGTGAGTTGGGCCAGGGCGTCTTCAATACTTATAATTGGATAGCTGTCCTTCTTAGTTAGGCTGTTTAACTTCTTGTAAACTTTCACTATTCTGTGACAACGTTATTCTTCTTTATGGGTACATTGGGTATAACCATGGACCCTTGGAGGAACAAATAAGCTGACATCCAATGATTGCTTGAGCTCAGTCTTAATATATTGCTCATTTACCTTTAACTTCCTATATGGCTTTGATCATATATGGTGTTGAGTCTCCTACATTCAAACTATGCGTCCAGTCTTTCATGTGACCAAGTTGATATCTGGCGTGTAGTAAACATCCTGATAATCTTCTAGTAATTTGTGAACCTTTTCAAGTTCCTCCTAAATTAACTTATTGGTGATCTGGACTTTTGGATAGTGCAAATTAAATTATCAGCGGGTAGGCCAAAATCAAGCTGAGTACCAATAGAATGTACCTTGTCAATTTCATCAATGGAAAGTAATTGATCTTTCCCAATTTCTTGATGCTTCTTGACTAGGATATCATTGCTGGTTAAGTCCCAAGTAATAGCTCAATAGCCCGCTGATAACCTGGATTGAGGAATTATGGCAAAACTCTTGGTTTGAATCTTCTTGCTCCATTGACACCATTAATGTATAACAAGAAGTTAGGGGGTATATGCAGGGTTATGTTAGTAGAAACCAATTTTTGTTTTTCTTGTTTAATTTTTGCCTCCTCAGTGGCATAAAAGGGTATTCCCTCAGCTGCATCTACTGATTTGGATAGCTTTTTAATTTCTTCCAGGAGGCAGAACAATCAAAGATAAAGTGGAAAAAGAGTACTCAATTATACAAGAGTGATCCTTCTTGATGGTATCTTTATTATCTAAGACAAGGGGAACTTCATAGTTGAGGAGTGATAAGTATTCATCCTTCAGGTTAATAACTCTCTCATATTTGATCATAAGTTGTGACCTAATGAGAATAACATATTGACTGTTGTCTAGTGCAACGTCAGGAGCTAAAAATACTAATTTGCCAACTCATATTGGCAAAAATGAGTATGCACTTATCACCTTGGTGTTGTTTGGACCAGTGGTACTGTACTCTTAAGTGTATTCAAGGTCTGTGGCGAGCTTGATCTTCTTGATAAGGTGAGATGACACAAAGGTATAGGTGATTCTGTATCCAAGATACCCATAACTCAGACTTTCTGAGTTACCACTTCCACTTTAATAATAGTTTACCCTAACTTCGGTGGAATGGCTTACACCTCCCTGAGGTGGAACGTTTCATTGCTTTAGTTAGTCTCAGGATACTTCTACTTTATCTCCAGCAGACTGTGGATGTTTGTGATGGGTCAAATCAGAAGGGCAATGTACTGATCAGCATCAATGGCTGTATCAATAATCCAGGGGCACCCTATAACCTGACTGAGATAAGTGCCTTTAGGAACCTGGGTGTCATCAAATTTTAGTGTTCAAACAGTCCATGATGGCAAGCTCAGCAGGTGAGCCTAGAAAGTAACAACTGTATCCTCACTACCCCTTCAAGCTGTCATCAGGTTCATTTTCAATGCATGCAAGAATAGCAATCAGCAGTGTTTCACTTTCAGGTACTTTGGATCAGTCAACTTTAGAGGTACCTGACCCTAAGCTGATCTTCCTTTTCCCTGCTTGGCAAAGGCAGGATTCTTCTTATAGCACATATCCTCATATGGTTGATTTCTTTGAAGTAGTTGCATTTTGGCTTATCCTCCTTCTTAGTCTTTGCTTATTTTATGGTATAAACTCTGGGTTTTATGGAGGCCTTTCATGAGGTCTCTAGCTTTTGTATATCAACTGCATCAATCAGGGCTTTTTTGATGTCTAAGACATAGTTGAAACTTCATTTGACGGATGTGATGTGCATGTCTAGGTTAGTGTTACTATGTAAACCTTCAACAACAGCGGCTATGACATTGTCCAGAGTAAGCATCTTTGAGGTCAACAGCATTTGGGCCTTTATATAAAAGCGGCCAGAAAATTTAACAAGAGTTTTATTTTGGCATAAAGCGATTATTATAAAGTTTGTTTCTTCATACTCAGGCTCTGCTTTGACCTGAACTCCTTGATGAGCGCCTCTTTAACTTCTCTCCAGGTATGCAGGTCGTCCATATGAGGCACCATAATTTCTTGGGCCATAAAGCTTAAAAAACAAATTATGGTATACCTTTCCGATTATTTGTTGCACCTGTCATTGCAGCATCATAGACATAGAGGAAAGATGAAACACTTCCTTTGCCAGGTGTAAACTTTATCTTGAACATAAGCTTGAAGGTAGTGGCCTCCAATATAGTAATAATATGTTTTCCAGGAGCTCCAAGTTCCATAATCTCAGTTCTTATGTCTCTCTGTTCAACATGACGTTCTAATTACATATTCAGTCCTGTAATGGATTAAGATATTGCTCCATTTCCTCCAGGGTAAGTCTAGCGTAACATCCAGCAGATTAATTCTTCTTTTAAAAATGACTTTATTTTCCAAGTTCTTAGCACAGATGTCCAATTCATGAATTTGTTAATGAATGGATTAGTGGTATGTTTTCAAAATCTTTGTTATAATCCTTTAATGCTCCAATGCGCTGATTTAAGTCCTCCTTCATCTCCTTACATTGGTGCTCTGAGGAGACTTTTCAGCCTTAGCTTTTAACTCTTTTGTGAGAGTGTTCCAGAATTCCTCTGCTTCATTGAGGCGATGGTAGGCTTGGTTAGTATTCTCTTGAAAGAGAAATTTGCCTTTCAAGTTGCTCTCCAACTTAATGCGTCAAATGTAATGAAAAATGTAGGCACCTGAGTTGAATAGTTTGCAAGGTTTTGTTCAACCTGGGCTAAAAGAGATTATATTTTGTGATACTGATGAAGTCTCATAGGTTTGCTGGTCCTTCAAATCATCAATGCGTTGCCAGGCCTTCTCTAGCTGGAACTTAATGACATATTTTTTCTTCCTCCTGGTGACGGCAAGTGGAAGCTTGGGCGGCCATTTTGCCATGAGCTTTACTATCCTGTTGATGGTGCTCTTCAGCAAAGGCATTAAGTAGTCACTTGGTATATTTGTTTGACTCCAAAATGACTTTTCAAATGATCTTTACTTTTTTACATACTTGATAACTCCAGAATCAATGGTCCCCATTTGGTTATGGAGCTGAATAATGTAGAAATGTTCATTTTAATCAATTTGGTGGATGTTTCCTATGTCTTGCAATACTAAATTTTTTACCTGCACATAGGCCATCCTTAAGGCCCTTTGGGTATTGACATGATGGTGGAGTTCCTTATAATGGAAGACTAGTAAATGCACAATATGGTAAAATCTGGCGTGTACAAAGCACAAAATGTAGTGAGAGAGATTTGTAATTGGCCCATAACTATATGGGAAAGAACTAAATTCATACAGGTTCATGAGAGATCTGTCCACAGTGGATACCTTTCACAGTTGCCTTTTTCTCCTTGGTTAGAGAATCCAGAAGTAGATCTTTAACTCCTTTGGTGGAGATCCAAGTAAGATGACAAGATTCAAAAATATCCATAGGACTTTATTGAACTTCTATAAATTTGATGATGGGTGGACTTCCCATTTTGATCATCTTCTTCACCATTTCCATTGTGCACCCAGTGGGTGACACTATCAATTGGGTTATCATCCATGATGTGTCAATTAGTTGCAGGTATTAAAAGTTTTGGCTAAGCCCTCTGTAGCGAACACAGCCTATAGGGCTTTCATAACTAAGCTCAATGAAACTTTGATAAGAATCCTGACAGTCAATACTTAAGGCCAACTAAGTCGCATGACAAGTATATTCTTATTTTTAAAACGGGTGCCAAGTCACCGCTTAGGTCCCATAAGCTAGAGTATCCATCCTATGGTAAGCATGGCGAAATTAAATTATTTGAGGTCAAGTATCAAAACTAGATATATGAATAATGGCTTAATATTTTTAAAGTATAAAATTGAGTTTCTTATATGTCATATTTATTAATATAAACCCCTGAAAGGAAAAGAATTAATATTGATGGGGGTGACATCTGGAAAGGGAGCCTCTTGTCAGGCGGTGCATTCCAGATGGTACAATGCCTTTGTATCATAAATTGGGTAGGGAAAAAATGGTGACTTTATACACAATTCAGATTAGACTGAGGGTCACTTAGGCTTATCATTTAGCAGCTTCTTAATTATTATCCTCTTTATGTTTATCTTAATTTTATGCCTTGAGTGCCACTTTAAGTAGATGTCGCCTGACCTTCTGTAGATCCATCATTTTGATGAGGCAGAATTTATCTCAGGGCATCTTCAGCTCAATCTTGTCTGACAGAGTTTTCCTGAAGTTGACTAGAGCTGTGCTGACTATTGATTTCTTTAAGTAATATATTAAGATGATGAATTCATCTCTCTTTTAAGTTAAGGTGTCAATTTGGCTGAGGGAGTCAAAGGTCGTATTCTTTCCATCATTTTTGATAATAGAATATCCAGAAATCCCTAACCAACTTATTATCATGATATCAAGTATGGGGTATATTCAATACCCAACTTACCTATTCTCCCCATTAATAACCTTATGAAAAAACTCATTATGCCTTCTTATCTGTTAGCTTCTAGTGGCAGATAATGTAATCCACATACCTGTGTTGCTAAAAAAGATTTCAATCCAGCCTTGGTATGTACCTGATCTACTCCAGCTATGAAGCTGGACTATGTCATCATCTCCTACATTCCTATATCTACTTCCTCCCTCATACATGGTATACGCTTATCAATCATTATAATCTTGGTTCTCCCCTGATACGTTAATAGTAATATCTTTTTACTTAATCAGTTTACGTAAAATCTAACTTTTTATTATAAGCATCAAATTTATGTCCTTTTAAAGTTTCTCCACAATATCGTTTGTTTTCAATACCATATATATTTGCCAATTATGGACACTAGTGAATGCAAAAGTGCTTATCCATTGCCTTTCAGGAGTAATTCTCCATATAGTGTGCAATCCCAAAAATTAAGATCTCCAAATCAATTATTTCTCAACCCAAGTTTTCCAACTCAGGAACATTCCAAGAACCATAATAATTGTCATCAGATTGTTTCCAATTATATCAAAGCGAATATTGGTACTCACTACAAGGGCACTATGAGTTGCCACTTGTGGAACCATTTCCAAACCCATATGACAATGATTTTATTCATTAATCTAATATCAACGTTGGCGCAACAATACCAGCCTAAAATGTGTACTTTAAACGCCACCTTAACATATATAGGTGCTTTACTAACATCAGTTTGACCAGGTTTGAAGCCACAATGCTATTCAAAAGGCTATGATTAAATTGTATCGCTGCTAACTAGACAATGAAGGACTTGGCTAAAGAAGAAAGCTGTTAGAAGAAGTTACTACATAGTATATGTTTTTACTAAGAGCATCTTTATTTATTTCTGACTATTCATTTACTATGAATACAGGATCACTGACACGTAGTACTATGAACATGGTAGTAATGAAATGTCATGAAAAGGGTTGGACTTGTATATGCTGCCATAGTGAAAAGAGTCTGAAAATTTGGTGAAATGCAAGAACAATTCTATAGTTTTTCCAATATAACAATACAGAGGTTCCCTACATTTATGGCAATTTATACAGACAAACTAATCCCAAAATTAATTTACTTACTGAAAGAATGGAAGATATATGCATGGGATCACCAAACTTATGTGTACTATAACAAGATAAATGGGAGAGCCAAATCCTGTATAAGAGTCAGAAGAAGAGTGCATAGACTTATCAATGTTAAGCTGTGCTAAAAATTAAAATTACTAACTGGAGCAATTGAATTTGATTTTTAAGCTGAGCTGAAGCTTCTTGACAAATAAATTTAAACCATCAAATCTGGATGCCTCAATGATAAAATTGCTTCCCTGCACTGAGGCCCTTGCTGTTCTGACAATGAATTAGAACAGCCAACCCAAATGCTTCTGTGCCTATCCAATTTTATGGTGACAGGTTTTACACTGTTTCAACAACAAAATCATAGTAGAGAAATCAGCTTTCTTTTCGCCTCTCTCAATCTCCTTCTTTGAGGCTCCTTGCTGTTCCTACTTTGGAACAGCTAAGCCAAGCACTTATATACCTATTTTGGTTTTCTCAGCGGAGGCTACCATTTGTTTCAATGATTCACTTGGGCCAGATGAGATAAGAGCCCTAGATACCATAATAATTCATCTTTAATCTAATCCCATAATACTATATTTGAAAAATTATTTTTACTTTTAATTTAGGTTTTCCTGGTGATAATATTTATCTAAACCTTCTGGTCCATTTTCAATGACTTAATATGGATCTACAGTACCGCCGTTTGAAGCCCAATATAAATTATAAATTGAAACACTCCTCCAGATGACTTGACCAAAAAAATTAGAAAGGATTAAAAGATCAAAAACTAGGCTAAATAATGGTTGATTATCTAGACCTAATTAATGAGAGGCCCCAGAGCAAAAATAGGCTGAAATTGAATGCCACAAATTCCAAGCCACTTAAACTAAATTAAATTGGGAACTCAACTAGTAGGTATGATCATCTAATTGAGCTTATGGCCACGCCTATCATATTTAAACCTCAAAACTAATTAAATTAATGATTTTAGCTAACATTTTAATTAAAACCAAACTACTCAGTTCAGAACAAATTTCTAACCTGGCTTATAATCCAACCAGCTATTTTGGACACTGTTTCTAGAAAACAGAACTACCTGATTAAGATGGTAAAAATAATCTAGCTGATATTCCAAACAGTTATTTTAGCTACTATTTTAAAAAATCACCCAATCCAAATTTAATCATCAAAGCTATGTCTTATTATGGACTAAAAGCGGATATTAAACCTAAAAGCTATCCATCTGCCTCAAACTTTTATTGCCTTTAACCACTCTCTTTATTGACTCTTCAAGGTTTGTATAAGTTCCAACAACAGCCATCTTTAATTAATGCAAGGCCATAATCAAAATGCCTTTCCTTCACTGACATGTCAGCCAAAAAAATAAATACATACTTTCCTTCATAAATTTCTGATTCATACCTTGGATCTGCCAACCTGGAGCCTCCCAGTCTAAGACTATATTCTCTGTTGTTGCTGCAAACTTCCATCTGACAAATGAAGCCAAATGCAAATAGACTGACTTCCATTATGAGTTAAAGCAAGGCTATAACAAGGTTCCACACTTCTATAAACATGTCAACTTTTAAAATAAAAAATACATTCCCTTTTTTATTTTTACAGTAACCTCAGATCTGCCAAACAAAGCCTCCCATTTATTGTTTGCCTTTACCAGTCATCATGGCGAATATCCATATAACCAATATTCCCTTAAGATGGTTTCATAAGCCTTTGACAAAAATCTTTCAAGCTTACTCTACAGAAAGTTTTTTCTTCTGAAGATAGAAATTTTCGATTCACCTTATATTTCTTAGCCAGCAGAACTTTTTGAAAATCTAAGCACATCCAAGTTGACTTAGAATCATCTGAACATGCAGCCAAAATGGTACACATAGCAACTTATGACACAATGATGAAGAATGCAATCCAGATGCCACACCATCCTGAGAACTTGAGGTTAAGCTTAATTCAAGATACACTCTCAAGAAAACATCATGTTCTTATAAGTAACCCTTAGATCTGATACTGAGATAAAGTTTGCCATTTTGAGCAGGGTGAAGTGAAAAATTTGGGACCCCACTATAAAAAATAAGCTGTTTATAGCAAACAGAGTCAGAAAAATATTATTGAAACGATGCACCATACCACCAACTGCCTACAAACTATGAGACTGAAACAAAGCCCTGTGATTTCTGGGCTGACATCTAAACAAAACCTTTGTTATTAAAAACACAACCCAACTCCGGTAGTTTAGGTCTCATCCAAGGCTATCCAGCCATGAAAAATCAAAGTTGCATCAGTTGAGGTTTTTGGAGCTCTGTCCAGTTCACTTTACTTAAGGTGAAGCCTCACTTTAGTTTATAACTCATTTATTAAAATTGGTTTTTGGTTTATACTCACTATATAAATTTATTTAGTAATTAACGCTTTTTGGATCTAAGGCCCAAAATCATTATTAACACCAGGGAATAAAGCACTGTGATATTTCCTATAATAATGAAAAATTTTAACAAATCAAATTTTGGATAATCCACTCCAATAATGCTCCACTGGCCGATGAGATAGGAAAGATTACCCTATCCAACTTATTTTCACCTTAAAATAAAAACTAGGTTGTATTCAATATTTAACTCTCCTATAAACCCCATCAACAACCCCTATGCTACCCATTATGACTTACTATATGTTGGCTTCCTAATGGCAGATACTAAAAACCACTTGCTTGCTTACTATAAATGATCTCAGTCCAGACCTGGATAATAATCCTGTTCTACTCCATATTTAATCCTGGACTGTGCTATTACCTCCTACACTCCTTAATATTCTTTCTCACTAACACATCTTTATACATCTATCACTCATTATAATCTTGGTTCTCCCCTGATACTTTAATAGTACCATCTTTTTACTTAATGAATTATTTCAAATTCTAATCTTTTATTATAATTATACATTTTTATGATCCTTTAAAAATTCTCAACAATAGCGCTTGAGGTTGAGACCATAGATAGCTGCCAATTTTAAACCCTACTGAAAGCAAAAATGCATAGCCATTTGTTTTAAGGAGCCATTACGCCATATAGTGCAATCCTAAAAAGTTAAGACCTCCAAATTAAAATATTCTGAACTAAGTTTTCAATTAAGGCACTTCATGCACCTTGTAAATTATCATTAGCTCGTTGCCAATAGCATCAAAGCCAATAAAAGCCCGCCAGGATGCCAGGTAGATGTCAAACTCAGGAAGGAGCTCCTCCTGAGACAAAGCAACTTAAGCGTCCACCACTATAACATCATCCTCAGTATGAATAATGTTGGAGTTTTGTAGATGGAATGAGATTCAGCTCAAATACATCGTCATCATGCCAGATGTTGATTTAATAAGAATTGTGATGAGCCTTCAGAAGTCAAAAATATTCTTTACAATATTTGTGAGATTGCCAAAGTAAAGAAAGCAGCGTTGGAAAAAGACTTTTTGCTTAGTCAGTGAGTGTAAATGTTGGAAGACTAGATATATCTGAGTAATAAGGTTAGACATTAACTGATAGATTATTGATCAGATGCCAAATCAGAACTGTAATGGTTAAATACTAAGATATCATAGATCAGCAATTTGTTACCATCAATAATCATAAATTAAGGAAAATGGGCGATATATAGACAATTCCAACATAATTATAAATTGTAACTGGCCTGGAGAATATTGAGATGGATTAGTCAAGCAAAGAATGTTGAATGGCTAAAATTGAGATAATCCATGAAGATTAGGCAGATTTGGGCAGTGGCCAAGGGTAACCCAAGCAAGAAATATAAAACAGCTGATGATGAGCTAAGGACATTGGAATCTATAGAGACAGATAAAATGTAAGCATAGAATCTTTTGGATGAATCACTTGTGAGACTCTAATGATATAAGAAGAGAATGAAGATGTTAGATCTTAATTTCTGATAATGGATGGATTTGTGACCTATTAATAATAAAGACACCTAAACATAAACTTTTTATTTATCTTTTTTCCTGATTTGTATTGAGGGACAGAGATTGTCATATTACCTTCCTGTTGAGTTAGTGACTTATAAATAGACTTATGACTGTCCATCAGAATTCCCACACATTAGGAACTTTTGTCCAGAATTGTTACATAAATCTTTTGCACTGAGCTATACAAATTATGCTGCAAAGATGTAACAAATGCTTGAATGGCTTGCTGACGAGCTTAAGCAACTTGATGCACAAACACATCAAAGTGTTGATTGAATCCTCTAATGCCAGATGTGACAAAAATAAAAGGTTGGCTCAGCTTAAACCCAAAAAAACCAGAGCCTTGTATTGTATTAGGAATCTTGAGTAGTGGACAACTTCTGGACTTTGCACAGCTGCCACCAACCTCAGTCTTAAGATGAGCCTTTTTAAACTTCTTAAAGTGTATCAAAGCTCTTACATATTAAGACACAAAAGTCAAAAAGTACATCCAAGCTTTAGAGCCGTCCTCAAAGGAGATAAGTTACAGGTTGAGATATAAAAACGCTTAGAGTTAGCTTAGGAACATTGTGACAAGGTGAAATCTGAGCTCTTGTTAAAATTAAAAACTTTATTTAGAAAAAAATGTTTATGATAAAAGGAATTAATAGGACATGTTAAGGCATTGGAAGCCCAACAACAAAGTTTGTTGATAGTTAGACTTCCATTGTAGAGAACATTTACTAGCTTAAGATTCAAGTTGAGACTATGGTGGTATAAAGGCCCACATTGTTGAGCAGCTAATTCATCTAAGCGCTAATTCATCTCTTATAGCGGACAATGTGAAAAAGCACCTGAACCCATTGTAGGATCTGATAAAACAAGTTGCCATGTTGTATATTACTTTGAATTACAAAATTAGAATATAAGATGTAAGACTCCAGCTACAAATGTCTTACATGGAGTGGAAATATCAACCTTCAGATTATCATTTAAAGATAAATTTACACTTAGTGATGGTAGTACCGCCTCTTTCTCTAAGTATAAAAAGTTTCCATGGAAGACTCCACAGACCAACAAAAAGAGCAACATATTCTCTCATGTCTAGGTTGTATAGCTGTCAGGATTTTCCCTATCAAGGAGTGAAGTCTCACTCATTGTTATTTAATTTAGTTATAACTAATAAGTTTCCTATTTAAATTTTTTCTATATATGGTATACCATTGGGACTATTTTATATTGGATTATAAAAATATGAAGCAACAAGAAATTCTCATTAATTTATAATCTAACTAATCAGCTAACAAATCTAAAGTGATCCACTGATGGGATTTAATGAGCATATCGCATGACTTGAATAAACCTGATTATCATTATCTATCTGATCTTTAATATATACAAACCTTAATATTTATTTTAGCCTTGATCTATTATAATTCCCTAGCACTATAAATAGCACTAATCATCTTCATAATAAAGTAAGTTTTGTACAGTAAATCTTATTTATTCATTGAAGTTCAATTGAAATATCTGTATTTGAATACCAGTGTGAGATTCAACAATTGGTGCTTTCATCCTGCAGGAATCTCTGAACCATTACCATTTAGTTAAGTTCAAGCAAAAAAGTATTTAGAATTACAAATGAACCTATAATAAAGTTCAAGTCCTATTATATTTGTATATTTGGTCTCAGTGTGAAATCCTGACTCTTTCTTACAATTTAAGTGAGCTTTAAAAGACTGGACTCATTTTATTGGATTCAGTGAGAAATACAAAAAACAGCACAGGAAGTATTGATGCTGCTTATAGAACTCCACACCTTGTAAGATGTCAAAGAAGCACTTATAAAGTGATTTCCAAATAAAGCATAACATGCCTATGAAAAACCAAGTTTATATGAGGATTAGCTTAAAATGTGAAGTTTTTATTAATGTCTCTCCCAAATGCTTCTACATTAAAGCAAAGACTTTGATAACATTAAAAATGATTACCCTAGATGTTATTGCTGATGTTTTCTTTGGTCTGAGCAGCAACATGAAATTGGCCTTATGCATTATCTTAGTTATAAAGGGTTTCTTTTTAAATAATTAATATCATGAATGAACTAGCAGACATAGTTAACTATATAATCCCAAGTATACTAGAATCACTGGCCAAAAATACTAACTGTGGAAGAGTCACAATAAAAGTCCATTTATAGCCTAAATGAAGCTTCTGTAAATGACCAGGGCATAAGGGTAATGAGTGAAAAAAGAGGAAGGCTGCTCAAATAAGCAAAGAAAAAAATCTGGTTGGCTTAGGTACAGCTATTCCTAGATCTAACGAGCTTTTAGTGCCTGACAAATATCACACTGAATATAGTCTTCTTATTTATTAACAACACCCCTGAAAATGACTCTAAAGGGTGTGGGGCGGACACTGGATACTTCAGGCTGGGAGATCCTGCTGAGATAAAGGTTCCTGAGTATCTGAACGCCAGTAATGTTGACAACACTTTAGTTTCAGATGAGAACACTAATGGTCAAATTTAAGCAACCCTTAAAAGATCTTTTCTTTTCATAATGATAACATAAGTTACTATGATTAAATTTGAACATCAATTTTATAATCACACAGGAGAGATGGGTGTATTTAACAAAAACCAAACAAACTGGGAGAAAGCCATAACAGGCAATGGACAAAATGGTGTGCCAAATGGCAAGAAACTCCCTGGAGGGGGACTGGGAAACATGACTGCCAAAAAACCACAAACTGAGACACCGCCCAGGTTTGTGGAGTTCAAAATGAAATACAACCAGTACATGGAAATCCATTATAACCAACCCCTTTTAAAGGTAGAGCATGGGCTCTGACTCTACCTAAGGGTTGAGTCTCCAACTCTGTGGGAGAAAGTGTGTGAGGCACAGGCCTTCCTCTTCCCCTATGCGGTGTATGTTAGCATAGAAATGGTTCCATGTGGCTGTATCAATTTTGGCTTTGAGACTAAAGAAGATGCAGACACCACCGCAAAATATGCATCAAAGCTGTCCTCCCCAAGGGCAAACAAATTGTGCACACCATGTGCACCAGATGGGACAAAGTGAACACTTTGTTCATCTCATCTGACTCAATCCCCACTAACCTCCCCCACAAGCAAATTGAGTAGGAGCTCTGAGCTAGACTTAAACACTATGGAAATATTAAACAACTCTAAATAAAATGGTTTCAACTGATGCCAAATCTGTGCACAGTAAAGGCAATCACCGCGATCCACCTATCCATGAGGTGGCCGCAGACCTCACAAGAATCCCTTATGCAGCACAGTTTCACCTCCCATACAGGAAGGTGTCAGAGCCATTCCACATCACACTGGAACGTGCACTGCCTATTTGCAACCATTGCACCACATTGGGGCACAAGGAACATGCATGCCCCATGAAGGAGGGCATCATAGCTTCAGAATTCTGTGATGACGCCATGGACAAAAATGGCGCAGAATTTGGCAAAATGATCGATGCCAACCACGCCTTCCAATGGGGAGATGATGGGTAATACCTCATCATAGACCCAGTAACACCCAAAGCATGCAAAATGATGCAGAAGGCCTGAAAATGGGAAGCAGCCGAGGCTGCATCACTCATGGCCTCCACCATTGACCCTGGCAAAATTCAGGAAGACATTGAGGAAATCAGCCAAGCCAACCAATTATAACAGACTACCCAAACTGAGGAGGATATGGAGGAAATTATCTGAGTCACCAATCAGAGCAGTAATCCCAAAATGAAAATTTTCTCTATGGTGAAACTGAATTACTAAATGATATCAATCAAACATACTTAGCAGAACAATTTGGCTCCATTATGGGCGAAAAAGTGGGACCTGATTCTCCAAATTTTCATCCCGAAACCACAGAAACAAATCAGCCACTGCACCAGCCCACTATGGGTCATTAACGGAAGAATCTGTCACAAATTCTAAAAGTTGAAATGTCTGTGAGAAATTGACACAGGATATGGAATTGGACGATGCCACAGAATATACTGGCCCAATGACACAAAGCAGGGCTAGCAATAAGGGCGTTGGGTGTGGGATGGGTGGCCCTTCCAACTGCTCCTGAGGCGGCACGGGCACCTCAGTGACAATAGGGATGCTAAACATCGTGGGAGCCAGGGCTCATGCGTCTCAAGCCAAAAATCTGAACTTCCTGTGAAAATCCCCTGTAGATATCTTAGCCATCCAAGAAACCCACTGTCTACAGGGGGAAGAGGGATCCTGGTCAGCCAGGGTCTCACCATCCCTATCATTATGGACGACACACTGTGGGGTAGTCATCAGAAACAACAAAAAACTAAAAATAACAAACTCATCCTCATATCTTAACAACTGCATCCTGGTTGCAACGGTCATAAACCAAGAGGACACAGTTTTGATATAATGCATCTACACACCGTGAACTGCAGCTGAGAGGAAACAATTCCTCAAAACCATCCCAACACTCGCCCTCCCACCTGATACCATCCTACTGGGTGACTTCAACTGCTGAGATAACCACAACACGGACCAATGGCCTAATACCAGGGGATACCCACTGGGGCACATTGAGTTCTGTGCAATGAAGGCATCCCTAGGCCTTCATGATACCCTCCCTCCAGGTCACCACTCCTTCCCAACATGACCAACCCCAACATACATGAGGGAAAGCTCATCTCAATGTGCACATTGACTTCATCATCACACCAAAAACCCACCACTCAAACATTTCCAACTTCACAACAAAAAAATCAATTTCTCTGACCACCAACTAGTTTCAGTGCAGCTTTCACCAACCTGAACTCCCATACAGGCATCGACCTGGAGGAAGTTACACCTGGAAAACATAAAATTTCCCAAAATATCTGACTGGGTCAAATATGAGACCACAAAACCAGATTTCACAACCCCGTTTGTATTGGATCCCATCAAAACCTGAGCAAATTTTCAAAACGGAACTAATAAATAAAACTCAACACATTGCCTTATGTAAGTACACCGCTGACACAGCCACAATCAGGCGCACCTTAGCAGAACTGGACCACCTTAAGCTCAACGCCCCAAAGTCTGGCTATAGCCTCAACTGGAAACACAAATGGGCGGAAAGATCATCCCACCTAAATGTTCTCATTTTTGAACACCAGCACAGAATCAAAGTATCAAAAAAAGGTAAATTCAAAAAAGAAGGTGAAACCTGCTCAATGTACTTCTTCTGCCAATTTCACTCCTGCGGCAACCAGCCCATGTGCACACAGGTCTGCAAAGTTGACGGAACCTTGGCAACTGACCCAATGGAGGTCAAAACAGAAGTACTCTGCTACTACACTGAACTATATTGTGACACCCCAATGGACCCCCAAAAATAAAGTTTTTATACACAGCACTGTAACACAAAGCACACCACTGAACTACAACCTCCTAAACATAATAATAAAAGGAGGAAATCTGGGACACAGTCTGCAGTGCACCTTGAAGGAAATGCCCAGGGCCTGATGGGATGCCCTACAAATTTCACAGTAAATATTTTCAGGCAAATTGCTCACCTCCTCTTAGCATCCATGAACCAGTGCCTTCTGGAGACACGTCTCCTACTGAGGGTGGCCAGGACTCCTATGTCATAACCCTGTACAAAAAGGGTGAAAAATTGGACCTGGAAAACTGGCGCCCAATTTCACTCTCTAACACAGATACAAAACTACTTGAAAAATTTTACCCACCAGATTAGGCACAATATCCTCCAATATCCTGTCACCCCATCAGTTTGGGCTCATACCAAAGCGTTCAATCTGGACAAATAGACACTCTGTCGCCAACATATGTCAATCTAAAGCATCTGGAGCCCTGGTATTCCTAGACCAGGAGAAGGCATATAACCGCGTTAGCTGGCCGTATCTGAAGGAATGCCTGAGCGCCTTCAAACTCCTACCCAGATTCATAAACTGGGCGATGCTCCTTACAGAATCAGCAACTATGGCTGTATGTGGCCATGGCTTTCTAACCAACAAGATCACACCATGCAGAGGGCTCAAACAAGGGGACCCCTCATCCCGCTGCTGTATAACTTCAGATTTTGATCCACTCCTTCGCATTACTGACTCACGCCTTATGGGCATAACTGCACAAGGCCAGTCACCAGTCAAGATACTAGCCTTTGAGGATGACTGCGTGACAGGTATAGCTAACAACAATGATGCCCGCCAATTGGAATGCACAATAGCAGAATATTTCATTATGAGCAATGCGTCGCTCAAAAAAAGGAAAATGGAAATAATCCTCTTAGGCAAGTACACCAACAACTGGGCAACAACTCCCAAACCTCACAGCCCCCCATGAAGGAACAACCCCCTCATCCTTCCCTTCACATCACCTCCTTCAGCCAACCCTATCTTATACCTTGGGGTATGGCTGGAGACAGGAGGGTATGCCAACAAGACAATGGAGACCAACCTACTACAGCGGATGTCCAACCACATCACCTCCCTTAACAGAATATCCTCAGGACAAACGGGGCAAGTAACAGTTGCCAATTCACTCATCCTCCCAATGATGTGGCTCCCCACATATGCAATATCCTTTCCACCTACTTTCATGTCCTCAACCCACGCACTTATCCAGGGATGGCTGTGGCCTGGGACCTGGCCAACTGTACAGGTGATAACACTCTTTGGCCAATGCTCCAGTGGAGGCATGGGCCTAATGGACTTTGAGGTCCATGCCAACCGTATACTGGGCACCTGGATAAAGGATGTCCTAGCCCCAGACCTTTTGCAACATCACTGGTCCAGAGCAGCAAGGGTCAACTTTGCACAGGCTCTAAAATTATCAAACCCACAAAAACCATCCAGCCTGCTCACATACCTTTCAAAACACCCCACCGTAGCAGGCCCTCATGGAACTCCCCTACACTTCAAACGCCTCCTCCACACCATTTGACACATGGGGTGGTTCTTTACACTCACAAGCGCTTTTCAGGGAAGGAGCAGGCCCAGAGCCCACTTCATGTTAAGGAACCCAGAGGACAACGCCCAGAGGGACACACACAATGTGGCCCCAGTCACAGCAAGAATCGACTACCTGGATTCTCTAGACATCTAATATGAACTCACAATGAAGAAGGCAATATGGAAGCTAACACATCATCCGCTCCTCCAGCCAAGGGTAAGAGATAACACCTGGCGCTGCCTCAGAAGAACCTACAGAACAATAGTTCACTCCAACGCTCTCCATGAAGAGTGTACAGTGTGTGGAGGGGATGGCACCCTACACCACCGCCTTGAAGCATGCCCCCATCAAGAGTCATATGGCGGGAAGTTGCGCGCCTGCTAAGGATCCAAATTAGCCAGGAATTGTCAATCTCCAGGAGCCTCCTCATGATCTAAATTGAATCTCAAACACCACCTACCCTCCGCTCCCTAATAGTAACCATTGCAATGTGGACAATCCACATAATAGCTTTGGATGCTTTCAAGGAACTGTACCAACCATCCGTGGGATAATCAGTAAATTACACGTTCACCTACTGTAACACTTCCAAGCATGGCTTTATGGATACATGAAGATGAGGCAGCAAAGGCTCATAGAGTCATGGTTCCCAGTATGGTTTCTACACACGGACCTCTTCCTCCACACCTGCTCCATAACAGGGGAAACCCCCTCAGAGTAGCGCACTCAATCCTCCCCACACCTGGCAGTACTGGCTAGCAACAGGTGTAGCTCGTCTACTCTGGGGTGCCTAATTTAGTTACACTTCGCCTTCCCCTATCTTCTTATGTATTTCGGTATTGCTCATCCCCTGGTCAGCTTACCTTGGTTAAATAAGATAAGTACCCCTTAAAAATTGTGGATATGCTTCTTGTTGTCAATCAATATCTCTTATTTTCTTATTTGCCTGATAAAAACCATTATATAGTAGGTGAAATCAAGAACAATTATCCTGATAACGTCTTGATTCTTAATTCTACATTATAATAAAAGAAGACCTCACCTTGCCGCCAATTTTTAGGTGGAAACATTTCTGGAGCCAAAATTGTTATCAGCAAGGTCTGAATACTTGCTAACTTGACATAAGCTCTCCAATTAATATTATTTACTCTAAATAAACAAAATAAGTTTGTTTGCACCAGATCTGAAAATATAATCAGGATTATGGAACTTCAGGGCTCAGCAGTAATAAATCCATTGGCAATTACTTTCTTTGACAATTTATATTAGTAATTGATCCTCACATCTCATGCTATTGTTTTGGGCAATTTCATTAAGATGTGCTCATTTAAACTCATTTTATGCTAGATATGAGTGTGTTATTGATCTGAAAGAAGTTTATCTATTCTCTTATATTATGAATTTCCTCCTGTTTTAAATAGTGAAAAACTCCGCAAAAAAGAATGCTCTTTCTAGTAGATTATTATGGTGGCATGTTACTTTTTACTATATAACTTCAGGTAAGCACACTAAGAGTTTAACTTATCCATAGTTGCTTCTAATGGGATTTCCTTCTATATTTCTGAAGATCTCATGATTGGTCCTGAGGAATAATGGCTAGTGGATAAAAGAATAGCTCAAATATACAGACTGGCTTCCTGAAACTCACAAGCATATATATAGTCAGTCAATTTAAACCTAGGGTTCTACCTGTCTTATTTACTGCTATAGCCGCCCCATCTATATTCTTATAAAAAACTTATCAATTGATGAGTTTTAGGTTTCATAGCATCAAAAAATTCCAAAGGCCACTAAACTTCCAATATTTAAATAGAATTAATATCTGGGTTCTAAATAGTATTTAGTCCCAGCTGTTAGTCTGTTATGAGCCATCCATAATGTGCAAATATATAAAAAGTTGGGTCTCAAGGAGATGGAGAAAGTCCATACCCTCCTAAATGAGTACTAGATATCTTTATAAATCTTATTATTTATTAAAGATATTAAAAACTGGATATGCACCATTTGTGTAGGAAAGGTCAACCCAATCAAATAGTAGTTTTATCAGAGGTTATAGACCAAATAACATCAGATGAGCACTTAACTTAAACAAATCCTGTAAGATGGGTTATTAGTCCCATCTCAGAACCTTGGTCCTCTTCTCTTTGGCTTAAAAAAGGATGGGCATACAACAGCGATAAATTATTAGATACTAGATTTTATAAAAAGGAAATTTATACCCTTACACATATGAATGACTTTGGCTCATCTCTCAAGGGCAAACTTTTTAACTGCTATAAATCTGGATAATAAATAAAAGCAGATGGATATGTTTTCTGAGAATCAAGAGAATTATGCTTTTATATGCTCAGAAGTGCTCTTTAAGCCCTCTTGGCTTACTCAAGGCCTATTCAATTCACCTGCATATTTAGAAAGATCCATGGATCACATTATCCATGATTATTAAAATGTGCTGTGTAATCATTTAGCTAGGCAATAGTACAGTATTGTCCAAACCATTTAATAATCATCTATATAACTTGAAAAATGTATTACATAATGTAAGAGAAATAAATTAATTTTCAAACAGTCAAGGTTTCCATTTTTCAGAAGGAATTAGAATTTCTAGGCCATCAAAATAAATAATAATGGATTCATCCATTTTAATACAAGGTTGAGGCCATTGCCAAAACTAAGACAAAAACTATTAGTAATAACCAAGTTTTTTTATGTAAGCCGGTATATAATCATCAGTTCATCTCAAGCTTTGTACAATTGAGTGAGCCTCTTGTACACTTTTTATAATGAATGTACTGCTCATATGGTGAGATGAGCAACAAGACGCTTCTAATACTTTAAAGAGTATCTTAGAAAAACACTAATTCTGCAACACTCCAAATATTAAAAACAGTTTATCATTTATCTGGATGCTTCTATTTATGCATTGAGGGGCATCTTAGCTAAATAGGTTAGATTGGGTTGATCATCCTCTCTTTACTTCAGCAATGTTCCATGTAAGGCCAAATGCACTTATATCATTTACAAAAAGGAGAGTTTAGTCTTCCACCTTGCCATCAAACATATTCCCACTCTAGTATAATCTACTTTTATGGTCATTAATTGCCATGCCAATATATAGTGGCTACAGATATGTAGTATTTAATAGGCTGGCTGGTATGTTGGGCATAAACTTAAACCCCATATATAATTTAAGCTTTGAGATGGAACATGCCATATGAACTTAGATGACCTTACAAATTTGTTTTTTTATACTTGGGTAATACTTATGCCAAAGGAAGAATGAACTCTTGAAGATTTCAGATGCTTGGGAAGATGAAAATGAACCAGTAAAGATGTATCATCAAAACCCTTAAAGTAGATAAAGAAGATGGGATGTTATGTAAAACTAAGATATAATTTCCTTCTATATCTCAGCCCTTCAGATAGAGTATCAGTTGTATGGAGACATATAACACGCTTATTTATGGAGGAGCACAAATTTTTAATAGATCAAAAGTTAGAATTACTTAAAAGTAATGCTATATACTGTGGTGAAGTTCTAGATGCTTACCTACTTTGACAAAATCAGAAGACAAAAAAAGCTAGATAGTATTAACAACTAATGACTCCTAATCAATACTTCCATACAATAAAGTCTTATAATTGTGGGCCTGTTGGGATTTTTGCCCATATTCCCAGCATGCTAGATTAGCAGGAATCACTAGGGGACAATTCCCTAATGCTAGGTGAATCAGAAATCAGTTGGCCCAAGTTTTAGAGTAACTATGTTCAGGGGATTTTGGGATATTCACCTGGTCATATCCATCAAGGATCAATCTGATGAATACTTAAGATCTCATTGGGTGGAGTTGCTGATGAAATAGGGGCATCTGATAGTGATTAGCTATCAAGTGTACCAATTGGGATCAGTTGAGTTTCATCACCAACTGATTGGGAATGAGTAGTAAGTTGTGAGGCAAGTGATGCCGCCTGCAACTAGCGAATCAATCAGTTGGTGCGTGACCTGCCTTAATGGGTAATAAGTCCCATTACTTAAGCAGGTCGCTAGCCAAATATGGTTGGTTCGCTTGAATCAAGAGGAAAACGTTAGGGAAACGTTTTCTGACTCTTTCTGTTTAGGTCCTGAGGATTTCCAATGATGGAATCCTAGCCAGAATGGGGAAGACCATTGCTATTAAGATGAGGATTGGTGATTCAATGGCAATGACTGCCATTTCATCAAATAAAAGGCAACTGAGGGTTAGATGACTGAATCCACACTATTAATTTCTAGAATTCACTCATAATAAAAACCCATAGTATATAGTAAGACCAGAGTTCTATAGTTTTCATCCAGTATATTTTAAGTAGTAAACTGTACCAGCTTTCAATTGTTCTATTCTTCTCAAGGATATTATTGCTCTTGTGCAATAATTGGGAGACTCTTTTGGTAAAAGAGTAAAGATCTGAGCGGGGATCTAGAGAAGAAGGAGAAACAATTAAGGATTGCTGCCAACTGTGTGTTGGACCAAAGAGACTGTCACCAGGGAATCTCAGAGAAGATTGGGTTGGACAGAATGATAGAACGAATCCCTAGATCAAGACATCTCATTTATTTCAAGAGGGAATACTGGCTGAGCGTTGGGCTGAGATATAAGAATTCCACTCAACTACGGATAATAGTTGTCATACTATTATCAACCAATAATATCATATACTATACAACGCGTATAGAGTGCACAAGAACTAAACCTGTGCAGTATTAAGTTTATTGGGGTTGTTTGCCAATGATAACCAGAAACAATAAATTTTTACAATTTGATGCTCACTACAGGGGTGTAGTTGAGTTTTAGAACTTATAAGGATGTCTTACAATGATGAGTTATGAAAACTTTGGACGGAGTTAGCCACCATGAATCAGAATGCCCTAAACTCAGCGGATCATTAGGAATTTGCAGCCTTGGAAGAACGAGTCACCAAGATGGAGGAAGGGATCAATAACGTTGTGAGTTTCAGGAATGAGTTACTTGGGAAAGTAACTTTGTTAAAGAAAGAAGGGGACCTAATTTAAGATGTCTTATATCTGAAAATGGAGTGAGAAGCGAATTGCGTTCATTTAGGAAATTTCAGTGCTGATATAGAGCGACTGATCAAACAGGTCAAGGAACATAAAACTCATAAATGCTATTGTGAGCCTATTGTGGCAAGTGATGCCAAAGAAAGAAGTCCTCATACAATAATTGGGAAGTTGAATACCCCAAGAAACATGCTGCCCACTTTTGCTACCGTTTCAGAGATGATGCCTGAAATCACTCCCCAAGTGAGCTGAGTGGCTGAACCTAGAGAATCAGCTAAAGACAACTTGGAGGAATTTAAGGCAACGCCAAAATTGCCAACGTTCCATCAGGATAATGCCCCAGCATTTTTCCAATTGTTCAATATGACCATGTATGGCTACAGTGATTGTCAAAAGGCGTTGATGGTCATATATTGCCTAGACACCAACTGTCAAAATTTAGTGTTACCTCACCTGAAGGGGGACAGCTGGCTGTATGCAGAGGCAAAGGTGGCCATCATGAAGGAATTTGGGAGTTTGACACGCATGTTGAAGTGCAAACAGGAGTTTATGGGAATCCAGTTTTATAAAGATGAGTCTTTAGCAAGCATTGCGGATCAGTTCTACCAAGAGTTGCAAATCCTGGTTGGAGCGAAGGTACCGGATGACTTTGATGCCAGAATCGCCTTACAAGTGTCCCTTTGGCCCTATCATGATTTGCACCACATGATATCTTCTGTGTTCACAATAGAAAAAACTACCTCTCAAATTAAAGATAGTCTAAAAGTTTTGAGAGCAACCTTTGATTCCCCAAACAGAAGTTTCAAATCCAATCCAGTGCGCAATTTAAATCCTATGAAGGGGAACAAAGGTGCTAAAGAGATGAACAACAAAACTGTGCTGGGGAATAAGCCTGAAGGATTCAGATGGTTGAATAAGAAAGAAAAGGTCTGCTACCAATGTATTGGGAAAGGACATTTTGCCATGCACTGCAAGGAGCTGAAGGATCAATTCAACGTGGTCCAGGAAAAAGAGTCAGCTGCCACTAAGGAATTGGGAAAAGGGCCCGCAGCCTAGATGGGGTACAGTCTATAGCTGCAGAGAAGCCTGTTCCTCCTGACATCATGACCAAGGAAATTGATATCAGTGATCTGTTTGGGGACAAAGATGTACAGGATCAGTTGTATCAAGTGGCCAATTTGGACGTAAATGCAGTGACCATATTTGGGGTGAAGGGAACCGACCCTGAGTTAATCAAGTAAGTTTCTCAGCCATACACCTGACAACTGGCGAACAAGATTTGAACACCTTTGAATCCCAAAGAATTGTCTGAAGTCTGATTAGATGAGGCCAATTTGTAAATACCCCTCAGCACAATAAAGGAATCGTTTCCTGATTTATTGGCGCAAATTATTCACACCCTCAATTTGGTTAATAATGACACTATACACTCAGTAAGCACTATATTAAAATACTCTGAGTGTATGTATATATACATACAAGTGAATCGAGTGAGGGTGAGGGTGATTGTCAACAGCAGAGCACCCATCAACATTGTCTCGACCAAGCTGGTAAAGAGGATGAAGATCTCGCTGGACTGGAACATAAGAAGGAGTATGGGACAGATGGGACGAATACCACCATCTCATGTGGAGCATATAGTGCTTTTCCACTACAATTTGAGTCCTTGGTGGTATCTGCGTCAGAAATAGTTTTGTCCAACCAAAACTATGACATTCTGATTAGGACAAAAATTTATAATGCAAGTATGGTCTTAAATGTAACTTTAAGGATAATATGTTGACCATATTGGGTCAGATGTTATCATCGGTATATCAGAAGGATGGTGAAGCTCCACTGAATAGGAGAAACAACTTCATCAATTTAATATACAATGATTGTATTGTTCCAATTCAATACCAATTCGTTGGTCAGAAGTGACAAGAAATGCTGACAGGAATTTTAGAGAACTGAAGAATTTCACTGAGGATCAAGAATGAGAATAATATACCTCCAGGATTGCAGATGATAGTTGACATAAGGTTGACATTAGAGATACCTGAGCTGTTGTATGGGGAGTTCAGAAGCCCCCGGAAGAAGTCCAGAGTAGAATCGTGGGTGGCTCCTGGGATAATAATGCCAGGCCAAGGAGAAATTCGAGTTCTTTTGGCGAATTTAGGTGAAAACTGATGAAGATCAGGAAGAATCAGTCATTGCATTTGTTCATCTAATCCTGAAGGCTTATTGAGGAGAAGCCATGATTTTGGGACTCTTGATAAGATGGGATTACTGGCTGGGTTAACTAAGAGTATCAACCTATTGGTTTATTGAGAGCAACTCGCTGATCTGTTGGAAGGCCAGCGAGAGGAGGTGCTCAAATTGTTAAAAAAGTATCGGGAAGTAATTTCTCAGGACAACCACACTTTTGGATGCATGAGAGATGTGATCCACAAGGTCAACACCAGGGAAAATATGCCGATCAGGATGAGACTGATCCAATGATCAAAAGTGGCCAAAGTGCTAGTGGAAGATGAACTCAGAAAACTAGTGAAGCACGGACTTCTAGTTCCGTCATTGAGTCCCTGGGCGAGTCTGATTCTAATTGTGAAGAAAAAGGATGGCTTCAACTGGGTGGTGATTGACTACCAAAAGCTGAATAAGATTATGAATAAGGTTTTATATCCCCTACTAAGAATTGATGATGCTCTAGATTAATTGGGAGAAGCGAAGTATTTCTCTGCAATGGATCTGATCTTGGGATATTGTAAAATCGACTTGCCAAAAGAAGACCAAGAAATATGTGAAATTATTACTGCGCAGGGGCTATACAAATTAAATGATGCACCAGGGTCTATGCAATTTGCCTGCAACGTTCCAGAGGGCCATGGATGATATACTGAGCGACTTGAAGTTTTTGTGCATCCTGGTATACTTGGACAATATCAATGTGTTCAGTAGGACATTTACTGATTATCTATACCACTTTGAAGAAGTATTCAAGTGACTGTCCATGGCTAACCTGAAGATTAAGCCAAGAAAGTGTCACTTCTTAAAAAAAGAGTTGGACTATCTGGGATTTGTGATCAACTCTAGTGGATTGCAGCCACAAGCCTAGAAGATAGAAGCCATAGAACGGATGGCTGTGCCAAAGAGTGTCCAAGACATCCAAGTGTTCCTTGGAATAGTCAGATACTACAGAAAATTTATTTGCAACTTTGCCCAAATCGCTGAGCCCTTATTCCATCTGTTGAAGGATCCAAAAAGAATTTATATTGAATTAAGAAGCGCAGGAATCCTTCAATGAGCTACGCCAGTACCTAATAGATTCTCCAATTATGAAATATCTGAATTTCAATCAAGAGATTATTATATAAACTTATTCTTTGTTGATGATGTTTGGCACCATACTAAGCCAAGTAGATGAAATTGGAGATGAACATCTGGTGGCATATGTGAGCCAGACACTCTCAGCCACTGAAAGGAACTACACCATAACTGAGCGTGAATGCCTTGTGGTCATTTACGCCTGTAAGCAGTTTTGGGTGTATATCCATGGAATGCACTTTAAAGTGGTTACATTTCACTCCTTGTTGCGTTGGCTTCACAATTTGAGAGAATCAGAAGGACTACTGGCTTAATGGGCACTTAAGCTACAGACTTATGATTATGAGATTGTCCACCAAGTGGGGGCTTCTCACCAGAATGTGGATGGCTTATTGTGTTATCAATGGTCCAGATGGTATACCCACAGGCTGATGAGCTATTCCAGAGAATGGTCAATGGAGAAATTGGGAACGAGCCCCAAGAAATCCAAGGTGCGCTTCAGAAAGTGATGAAAAATATTGAGACCATGGATGGACAAGTGGTTAAGATGATTAATGGGAAGCAGTGACTATTCCTAAAGCTGTCGGAAAGAGCAGCTATTGTTTAAGATGCTTATAAGGTTGTTGGGCATGGAGGCCTGAGAAAAACGACTGATCATATCCACCAGTACTACTACTGGGAGTCAATCAACTATGATGTCACTGACTAAATAGCTTGTTGCATGGAGTGCCAGCTGCACAAGCCACATAAGAATACAACTGGATACTGACTGATCCACCCTGGATTTGCCTGGCATATGGTGTCCATTGATGTGATGGGACCGCTGATGATGAGCACAGGGGGAGTCAAGTACATAATTAGTTGCTATTGACCATCTGATGAGATAAGTCAAGATGAAGGCCCTGAATAAAGTAGACGCTACCTGCGCCGCAAAGTTCATCATGGATCAAGTAGTATATCAACATGGATGTCCGCAGGTCTTGCTTAGTGATAATGGGACAAACTTCACATATAATGTGATCCTGTGACTGAATGAGATAATGGGGATCAGAGGAGTCATGTCAGTACCCTACTGGCCAGAAATGAACGGACTGGTAGAACGAGTGAATGGAACGCTGGCCATGATGCTGAGAAAGCTGGTCGCAGGAAGAACTTCCACGTGGAACATACCTGAGTTTGGTGATGTTCACCTACAATATCAGTCAAATATGATGATGGGAAAAACGCCGTTTGAGTTGTTATATGGGAGGAAGGCCACGTTGCTTCCAATTTTATATACAGTGGTGGAACCAACATTGGTGATGAGTGCCAAACAGTACTTGAACTGACTGACGAATATCCTAATCAAGATGCAATTGTAAGCATTCAATACTACATTTAAGAAATGAATATATACGAAAATGATGGGTGATAAGAACCAACTGGCCTTAGCAGAATATCAAATTGGAGAAATAGTAGCCTATTGCTATATGCATGGTTTTGGAAGAAGAAACAAACTGGATGCATTGTGGTCAGGTGCATTTGAAATTATCACCAAGATGGTGACTGACCCCTACTTTATCAAAAATCTCTTGGATGGAAGAGTTTAAATCAAGTCCATGCTAAGTATCTGAAGCAATTGATAAAGGAAAAAAAAAACAAAAGAGTTCCCAAAGAACCAATGAATCATTAAGTTAACATGTCTGGATGATTAGGTCAAGTCTGAAAAAAGGACCTCTGAACAATATAGATGTTTAAGTCAAAAAAAGGACCTCTGAACCATATAAAACTGGTAGGCTTAAGTACTAAAACCCAGTTTGGGGGAAATATAAAGAAAGATGGACCGCTGAATTAAAACAAGGTCAAGCCCCATGGAAAAAGAAGAAAAAAAATAAAAGATTAATAAAAGAGAATAGAAAAAACATTATTATAAACCGCACAGAAAAACTGATATATTTCTATAATTTTTATTTTTATTGATTATCCTCGATATGGGGATGATTCCACCTATGTCATCTCTTGGGGAGGGAGGATAGATTGCAGTAGAAATGAATAGCCCATTGAAATCAATGTGAGATCAGATGCTATGAGGGCTAGACCTACACAAAACCAAGTTCTTTGAGCGGATGCAGATCCCTGAAAGAAAGTTACTAGGGGAAGGGAAATTGAAATGTCAGAAGAAGCCATTCATGAAACCCCAGATTGGGGAAGAAAGTAACAGTATAGAAAGAGGCAGCCAGCAAATAACGTTGAGTAATCCTGATATGGTACCAGAGCTAGAAGATTAGCCTTGAGTGCCTGACAACGGGCTTTGTCAAGAACACCAGACATATGAGCCAGAAGCAAACAAGGGATGCTTGATAGCGGTTGCCAAATCATGACCCCTACTAAAGCCATCAGTGGAAGATAACGATGGGAAGTGCTAGAGACAAGATAGTCATGCAGGGAGCGAATGGCATCCTGCAAGCAATGACTATGGGCTTCTTGAAAGCTGAAGCTGAAGGAACGGTGAAAATTGGGAGAGGCTGGAAGCTTCATGAACCAACTTTGAAGAACTTGGCCAGCAAAGAAAAGAGCATAAGTGGCGATATCCCAATCTAGGATGTTCTCAAGATTAGAGGGACTCAGCGCTAGGGATAAAGCCTTGGTGACTTGGCCCATAGTTCAGCGTAGGGGAGCTCAAAATGAATACTGTTACTAATGATGAGCTTGGTAGCCAAGACAGTGGGTTTGTAGTATTGTCCAAGTCGGAAGAGGAACTCATGAAGCAAGTCTGACCTGGCAAGAAAAGAGCAATCAAGAGTGGAAGGCATAATCTCAGGAGCAACCACAATGATGGTCATTGCATCTGTGAAAGGATTAGAATCCAGGAGAGTTTTGAAATCCAACTATGGAATTGATGACAGAGGAAGAACCAGCTGAGAGTTGTTTGACATGATTGAAAGCCTGGTTTCAGAAGGAGTGGTTATGACTTCTGGTAATTTGATGGAAGGACTAGCCGCTGGTGTCAAACTAGGCGTATGAGTCCTGGAAGGACTATAGAAGAGGTTCTGTCATGCATCCCAACTCATCTTCTGGAAGAGCCAAAGATCTTGATCAGACAAACTGTTTAGAAGCTGTTGATCCGTGACTCGGAATTTGACATTTGAGCTATACAAGAGGGGGGATGTTGGACTTATATGGAAGTCAACATTGTGCACTCTACATTCAATTAATCTCCGATTTTTAAGAAATTAATCTCAAAATTAATGGGATAAGATCTCCAGAGAAGAATCAAGAATGATATGAGCCAAGAGGTTATAAGAGAAATAACAAGGGCAAACATAAATAAGTATTCTTCATTGGGCTGCAAAATGAACATGAATGGCAAGAGTCTCCTGTATAGGATGAGGAGAAAATCAGGAAATCGAGGACTGGACCAAGGATCCTTAATATGACAGCTGGTCATATGCCCTGATGGGGGGAAAACTAGATCCTAGTACTAATATCATCACGAGTAAATTGATCAGCCTGGCATGATAGTAGATCGTGGGGACCACGCTCTGAGTAGGTGGTAGCAAGGAGAAAGAGGAAGAGAGCCGCATGCTGAAGATCATCCTAAGCAGCATTGAGTATTGATGATCATACTCTGCTTGAGCCAATAAAGTATTTGACTGAGTGTCTGAAGCGGTGTTCTCATGCCCCAGTCATTTTCTCGCTGAAAATCTAGGCAAGAGGAGGAATGTGTTAAGATTTTTGTTCAGATTCCCAGCCTGCTAGATTAGCAGGAATCACTAGGGGACAATTTCCTAATGTGAGGTGAATCAGAAATTGGTTGGCCCAAGTTTTAGAGTAACTATGTTCAGGGGATTTTGGGATATTCACCTGGTCATATCCATCAAGGATCAATCTGATGAATACTTAAGATCTCATTGGGTGAAGTTGCTGATGAAATAGGGGCATCTGATAGTGATTAACTATCAAGTGTACCAATTGGGATCAGTTGAGTTTCATCACCAACTGATTGGGAATGAGTAGTAAGTTGCGAGGCAAGTGATGCCACCTGCAACTAGCGAATCAATCAGTTGGTGCGTGACCTGCCCTAATGGGTAATAAGTCCCATTACTTAAGCAGGTCACTAGCCAAACATGGTTGGTTCACTTGAATCAAGAGGAAAATGTTAGGGACACGTTTTCTGACTCTTTCCGTTTAGGTCTTGAGGATGTTTAATGATGGAATCCTAGCCAGGATGGGAAAGACCATTGCTGCCAAGATGAGGATGGGTGATAAAATGGCAACTGCTGCCATTTCATTGAATAAAAGTCAACTGAGGGTTAAATTACTGAATCCCACTATAAATTCCTAGAATTCACTCATAATAAAAACCATAGTTTATAGTAAAATTAGCGTTCTATAATTTCATTTAATATATAGTTTAGGTAGTAAACTGTATCAGCTTTCAATTGTAGTATTCTTCTCAAGGATATTATTTCTGTGTGCAATAATTGGGAGACTCTTTTGATAAAAAGTAAGATCTTAGCGGGGATCTAGAGAAGAAGGAGAAACAATTAAGGATTGCTGCCAACTGTGCGTTGGACTGAAGAGACTGTCACCAGGGAATCACAGAGAAGATTGGGTTGGACAGAATGATAGAACGAATCCCTAGATCAAGACATCTCATTTATTTCAAGAGGGAATACTGGCTGAGCGTTGGGATGAGATATAAGAATTCCACTCAACTACGGTTAATAGTTGTCATACTATTATCAACCAATAATATCATATACTATACAACGCGTATGAAGTGCACAAGAACTAAACCTGTGCAGTAATGAATTTATTGGGTTGTTTGCCAATAATAACCAGAAACAATAAATTTTTACAGGGCCTCTGTCTCAATCCACTGGAGTTAATTGATACATCCTGGTAGGAGCTCAATCACTTTACTAAATGGTTCAAGTTGGTCACTTTTCCTGCTTAGTCAGTTTAAGACACAACAACGTTTCTCTATCATTATATCTACAGAAGTCATGTATGACCTCAGTTTCTGCTGTGTAATATTGTAAGAAATTTCACTTCCAGGATAGTCAATATCCTAGGTGCTTAAAGCGCCAAACAGACTTTCTCTTCTCTATATAATCCTTTCACTATTGGAACTACATAGCAATCTAGTGTCACACTAATTAATATTATGTAAATTACTAGCACAAGTCCCTTACATTAGAATCTTTGTGTCTCTAGCGCAATTATGGTCTACCATATTAGTCACCATTATATGTTAAAGATTTCTCTTTTTAAGGCCTTTATATGAGTTAGAACATAAAACACCTATCTCACTTTCAAGAGAAGAAATTTTATGCTGCTGAAGATTATGAGTAGGCTCTGGAATGTTTATATTGGCGCATTATAAACGCCAATTTGATGCAATGACTAATTTTGCTAAAAATGTAATTAAAGCTGGTCAAGCTGCCAATTAATATTTTAAAATTTATTTTTCTACTTTATAGCTCTCAAATTTGTATACTAATAATTTATATTGTAATACTCCAAAAAGTGGTAAACTAGGGGCAATTTGGGATGGATCATAAGTTGTCATTTTTTAAAGATATAAATTTATATCAGTAATTAGCCACTGGTGCTATCAACCATGTACATGGATATTTCTTACAATATACTCCCTTCTCAACATCTATAAGGGGTGATGTTGGACATTTGATTTTTCTTGTCTATTATGAAATATCTTGAGAACCAAGTTATTAAGCTTTAAGTCAACTAGTACTACTCTATCTTTAACTATTAGGAGACCTTCCATGATATAAATATAACTTCTCAAGTGAAGTTTTTTAAACCTCAGATCAATATTTTGTGACAATAAATAAACTTTTAGTAGATTTTATAAACTATATATTAATGTCTAATAGAGCTAAGTGCTAAGCAAATAAAATTAGTTGAACTTTTTAATCACAAATAATTATCTAAATAATGATAAGATAATTAATATTATACACTTCCTCCTTTATGCCATTTTTCTTTTATATTATATCATACTTTAGTACTTTTGACAAGTATACTGACATGTGTAAGCTGTTAGAATTCTTTTAATATTTATACCTTCCCTTTAAGACTTTTAAATTATAAACTTCAAAGGCTACTAGGCTTTCACCTAGAAAATTGTTCTTCAATAAGAAATTCACTATCTTAAAATTGATAACACAAGTACTTGTCCAAGTTCCATGAAGTTGGCTTTGGTCTTCTTTTTTTAATCATCTTAAGTCAATTGCATCTATAATCACTTTTTGTGGAATTATTAGGAAATTATCACTTTTGAGCAATTAACAAAATATAATTCCAACACTTCCCTTACCTCTTCCCTGAAATATTATATTAGCACATCATCAGAATGTTAAGTAAACTTTTTGAGGTTTACTTCACAGGTCAAGGTGTGCTTTGAATTATTGTTGATGATAAGATATGGGTACGTTGAAAACCCATAGAGACAATTACCCTAGCTGAGTTTTTTACACAATTTGATTAGATCTTCATTGCTAGGCAGGTGCTGACGCTCTTTTTCTGGTAACTGGAAGTCACTTCTGGACAAGGGAAACAATCCCTTCAATTCTTCCATAAGAGTACTGGGGAAAAAATTAAACACTGGAAAGATATATCTCTTCAACTTTGATCTAAAAAGTTGGCACAAGACAAATAGAAGAAAGAAACTTATCTCTTCCACTCATATCACAAAAGCACAATAAAAATTATATAACTATTTAAATGCTTTTCCAGAGAAGTCTGTACTTTACTGTCTTTATCTAAAATAAACAAGGGGTTTAAATAGTAGGGCATTCAGCACTCAAATCTTCTGTTGGCACCCAATAGGAATGGTATCCATTGCTGATGAGTCTTAAATACTAGCAGGATGCGCAATGATGAATAATGCATATTTTCATCTATCCTTTTAGTTAGTATCCACTTCCAACTTTGTTATGACCCATCCTGGGTTAGATTTAGCAATAGCGTTCTAACGCCTTTATCTGACCATCAGCGGAGTTACCTTTATGAGACTAGCAACCTGCATAGGTAATGGGACCATTTACCCATTAATAGCAGGTTTTAATACTTCAGTCTAACTCCAAGTTGCTTTCAAAACAAGTGTTGTTTGCTTCAACAACTGCAAAAACTCCATTATCCATTGGCAACAAACCTCATTAAAACACATAAGAAAGTCAATGGTTGATAATTAAACCAATGATCTGACTCCTCACCAACATTGTTGGGGATCATACCTGATGGAACATCTATCATCCAGAAAAATCGTTTTTTGAAAATTAGTTAATATTTTATAGGGAGATAAACCCAAACAATAGTTGAGCAATGATTCTAAAATTCTTTATAAATTTATATATTATAAATTGGCCCACAATGGATAAGAATGTTAATATATTATATTCTATTAAAGCTGTATAGTGTGGCATTCCAAAATCCAACCCATCCCCCATCTTGAATATATCATCAAGTGAATATAAAATTTTGGAGGCAAATTCCGCTTTGTTTCAAGACATGAGTCAGTCAGTATGGTTAAAATCAGATTCAGCTGAGCTTTTTTTTGTCCTTGCTCAATGCATCTTTTCTAGCCATTCTTGGCAGCAAGGTTCATCATTTTCTTCTCTTTCTTATGTTCACTGCCACCTCATATGAGCATAGCTCCACAGCTTCATGCTGCATCAGGACTACTTTGGTTGATTGCACCAATAATAATTTACTGCACACCTGTTTTCCCCTAGGTTGAGGCTATCACAGCTACATTTCATACCAGGATCACTAAGTCAATTTTGTCAATTAATTCTTAAATGCATGTTTTCACCTAGTTGTTAATTTCACATTTTGATCAGTGTTGATCATCAAGTTCTCTTTCCTAATGACTATTAACCACAGTGGACCCAGTTCTAACATGAGCTGATTCTGCCAAGCATCCAAGTTCATTTGATCTTTTTCACTACCATATTTTATACTCCTTCCCCTTGCTTCATCAGGAATGGGAACACTGCCAGATACACATGATTGCTGGAAAATAAAAACAAATATTATTTATATTTGTTTGATTTTCTTGATTTAGTAAGGAGTTTTACCTAAAATAATCTATTTTCTATATATTTTTTTATTTTTTTATTTTTTCTATGCTTTTTTTGGAATTAATAAGTAAGCTTATATATGGACCCTATTCTCTATACTATCATAAGTTTGTTCTTTATCATTAGGCATCTGTCATTGACTTGGTGATAATTCTGAATGGACATGACTATATGACGTATAATTTGTTTCTTCTTTCAAATCCATGTGTATCACAATTGCTACCCTATCACCAACATGGTTTTCCATGAGCGCCACTTGATAACAATTGTCTTGATTTTTGCTCTAATTTCTTCTCTTCATTGTTGTACTGAATGCCTGTGATTGAAATTAATTATAATATGCATCAGTCAGGTTAATAATCTTTCTAGACACATCCTTAAAGCTGGTTCTACTGTCAAATATAATATAGGCGGTAATGAAGCTCTTAATCCATATAAAAGTTCAAATGTTGTTTTCTTGGTTGCTTTAAGCTGACTGATAATATATGCAAACGTAAATGAACTTATGTAGAATTTCCAAGCAGAGGTTTCTCCTGATACCAATTTTTAGCATTTCTGCTTAGATCACATTACCTCTTTCTACCATCCTGTTTAATTCTGGTTGGTATAGAATGTATACCACTCCTTAGATTTTCATTAGTTTATTTAGCCTTGAAATCACATATAAAGTAAAAATTGGTTCTTTTATCACTATCATTTGTGAGTATCCATGCCAGTACACTGCTTGGTCCAGGATGAATTTTGCGGTGCTTTTTGCATCTACCCTGCTTAAGGCTTTGGTCTCAACCCATCTAATCAGAGGTCTATTGCAACATTTATGTACTTTGCTCCCTCATTACTAACACTCAGTGCCTCATCACATATATTGAGACCATGTGCCATGAAAACCCAGGGCACACTAGCTGTTATCCTGTTATACTCTTGTTTAGCTTTTGGAGTTGATATTCCACGCAACAGGCTAATTAATCCGCTACATTATAATTGATCACTTCCCAGTAATATACTGGCACAGGTGATACAACATTTTTCTTAGGCCACAATGCTCTACAACTTTATGTGCAACTTGTATAATCATGTAGCGTTCCAACAGTTCAGGAAATAAATATTTCTTTCCATCAATTGATTTTTAAAGCTGCTTGTTCATAATATCTGTATTTTCATAAATTTATTCAGCGCGTTCTGAATCTCCTGGGTTCATCTTCAATATTCCCTTTAATCATCTTTTGGAATAATTCATCCGCTTGCTGATACATAACTTGATGACGGGTAATCTTGATAATCCATCAGCTTTCTGATGGGCTGCTCCCACCCTGTGTACAACTTTGAAATTCTATGCTTGCAAATTATTAATTTATCAAGCCAGTCACCCCTCTGCTTTTTAAGAATATGTAACCAGGGTTGAGATGAGCGGTTAATCACAACTTTGAAGTGCATACCATGAATATACACCCAAAATTGTTTATAAGAATAATACTGCAAGGCCTTTGTGCTTTATCATGGTGTAGTTCCTTTCAGCTGGCGTTAATGCCTGAATTGCATAAGCCATGGGATGATCATCCTTAGCATCACCTTTTTGATTTAAACGAATTAGATTTCATTAGTAAGGCATACATTTGTATTATAAAAGCAAAATAAAATCAGAGTATTTCAGAATGGGTCTAGACATCTGATACTTTCAGAGCTTATCAAATAATTCTTGGGCCACCTCATTCCATATGAAATTTTTAAGATCCTTTAAAAGATGGAATAATGGTTCTGATATTCTGACAAATCTTTGATAAATTTAAAAATAGTAGCTGATCATCCCAAGTGACAGGATTTTACTGAATTCTCATATTTCTGAAAAATCCACTTCATCAATTCCCCTAACATCATCGGAAGGAGCGATCAATATATCTTAATCTATCAAGTTTGACAATCAATCTAATCCTGATCAATTGATTGAAGATTCAATCGCGCAGATATTAATTTGCTCTGATAGATTATGAACTGTTAAAAATCCTATAAATATTCCCTCTTTTTGAAAATAAAAAAATTAAGTTGAATTATAATCTGTATTTTCATTTAAATTTATCACATTTTTGGAAAACTCACCCAGTGTAACTTCAAGATTAAACCTGCCCCATTGGAAGTGTAATTCAAAACTTCCATACTGGTGCTCACTACAGGTGCACTCTGAGTTATGCACCAGTGACAACATCTATCACTACTATGGATTCTCATTTTACGCCTGATAAAGCTCAAGACCAAGGGCAAGGCATCATTTTACGATGTGCCCATTCAACTGGAGCCCAAATCCCAAGATTACCCTCCACATTGGAATTTTGGACCAACATGGAATTTTATGGTCCTAACTTAAGTTTTACCTCAGACTTTCAAATACCGCCTGAGGCTTTACAAAATATTATTAATCAATTGCTTGAAGGGGCCTTAATCCCTGGAATCCGTTCTACCCAATCTCAATCTAATGCTGTACCTTCTATATTGTGGGAAGTGCTGCAAACCTCTCAAATGCCAGGAATCAGCCCCAAGCAATATTTGCACCAACTCATACATCCTACCTTATACCATTTATTACCTGTAGTTGGAATGCACCACCAAGGGATGCTCAATTTACTAGAAGGACTCCAATCTTTGAATAATTATATTTCCAAATTTTTCAAGTCAGCCTATGAGTTTAGCCAAGATATTTGTGATGCTATCATTAGTAATTGGGCCTTTCTCAATGAAGTACACCAGCAGCTCATTCAGCTCAATTATGGGATGTCTAATTTTGTTGATGTACAGTTCCCTAATAAAGTTCAGGAGATTCAGAGAGAATGGAGAGAGGGTATTTCCCAACTCTCTGAGCGTAGTCAATCAATGGAGGAGGAAATTAGAACCATTCTCTCCCAATTGGAACAAATGTAATCAGGAATTCAATTCTGGGTTAATGAAGTATAGAAAGCCTCTGGAAATATGGGTCCTCCTGGGGTTGAAGGACCTCAGGAACCCCCAGGCGTGGATGGACCTTGGGGATCTCCAGGTGCCAATGGGCATTCAGGATCTTTCCAGCAAATTGACTCTCTCTTAAACATGATGAACCACTTGCATGAACAACTCTTTAAATTGGCCAAAGAGTGTAACCTAACCCCTGATGGGGTACCAATCAATCCCCTCATGTCACTTCAGTGATTATCCAACAAATTGATCAATCTGGTAAAATAGGCCAAGTATACCAATATCTTACTACATCCTTATGAATCAAAAGGGGAACTGATCCAAGCGAAATTTGAGACACTGGAACTCAAGTACAATGCACATCAGGAACAGATTTTCGAGCTACCACGCCAATTAGATGAGAAAGTAGGGCATGCTGATCTGAATCGTCTGATTAGTAAAGTTCATACTGAAGCTGTTGGTCCTTACCCTCAATTTTCTTCTCAAGCTTCAGATTCCACCTCTTATGTTTCCACTCAATCAGAACAACCTGGAGTGCATGTTTTGACTACCAATGCTCCCATGAGTTTCAAGCCAGTATTCAAGGACAAATACTCACTGGGGGAAGGCAGCATTATCTCTTTTCTCTATACTTATGAAAAGGCATTAAGTGAGGCCACGGATCACCAAAAGATGAATTACTTGTTTAATTGCCTTACTCAATTGGCTCAGGATATTATGGTTCCCCACTTAATAACTTGTTCTACTTGGGCTCAGGTCAAAGAAGCATTGATCAAAGAATTTGGGAGTGAGCAAACCTTATCCTCGCAAAAGCAGGCTTTTATGGGTATACAGCCCCACCAAAATGAATCTATCAAAGACTTTGCTCGTTTGTTCTTTTGGGAAGCTCAAACTCTAGTAGCCTGTGGTCAAAAACTTGGATGATGCAATTACTGCAGTTCAGTCAGCTTTTACTTCCAGGACTCAAATGCAAGCTTATTTAATCAGTATAAAAAAGAATTTCCGAAGTATTTTGGACATTAAGGAGGCCTTATTGGAATTGCCTCCTCAATTCTCCGAAAATCCCCAAGTTTATGAGTCCCCTAGACCTAGTCGCCCCAAAGTCTATGCCATTCCTGAGAACACTAGGGCGATCCAGTGTAACTACTGTCATCACTATTTCCATACCAAGGATCATTGTTTTAAAAAGAAATCAGATGAGAAGAAGAAAAGAGATAAGCCCAATAAGATTCTCCACCTTGATAATGATGAGTGCACAGCAAGAGCATCAAAGTTTGATTGAGTGTAATAAAGACTCATATTCTTCTTATTCCTTGCCCTCCTTGTTGGCATTATCCTCTCAATTTGGAAGCACCATTACCCATATTGACTTCTGAGTGAATCAAGTTAATGCCAAAGCTATCATAAATACTGGATTCCTGGTGAATGTTGTCTCATCATAATTGGTCAAACAGATAAAATTAACACCTGATATTTCTCATTATAAAGAATATTGCATGGCTGGACCTCAGAGTACTTGGTCTATTGGAGCCTTTTCGTCCCTTCCTCTAAAAATTGGGAATTTAACTTTTACAATCCCTGCCATTGTACTTGATAACTTGAGTTATGACCTACTAGTAAGGACTCAATTTTTACAATAATTTGATGAAATTATCAATTATCCTGACTCGTCGTTGTCTCTCTTGGGGTATAGAGTTCCCTTACTTTTATCTGATCATGCTTCTACCTGACGTTTGTTATTTCTGCTAAAGGGAATAAAAAGGTCTTATTCACTCCAATATCACGTTGAATATCCTCATGTAAAACTACCTCCTACATTGGCTGATATTGAAGAGGGAATGCCTATTTTCTCCTGAGAAATTAGTTATTCCGCCAAAATCACAAGTAATTGTTAGCACTTCTTTGCAATTTTTTCAAGGAACATTTGTTACAAGTTCAAGGCATGGTCAATCCTTCTTCTAAAGAACTCTTGCCTTTTCCTGGAGTATTGGATTATGCTTATTCAGGATCATTATCTGTCTTACTGGCTAGCCTTACCAATGAGCCAAAACTGGTAGATTGAGAGCATCCAATTGCTTATGCTAAGTTACTGACCTTATCCCATATCTATGATGTTAAACTCTTTGAGAGTCTACACGACTTTGGATTGGAAAGTGATCAGGAAATCCTTACTGTAGGTCCTGTTATCAGAAAACACATCTCTAATGACCAGGAGAAACAAGTGCTTTAATTGTAAGATGAATATTCCGACATCTTTACTAAGCATACTTATAATTTTGGGAAGATGAAAGGAGCAATGCACTCTGTTGAAACTGGTGATCACCTACCTATTTGTGCAAAGCCCTATTGTAAATCTAAAGTAGAAGAAGCCCAGGTTACCAAGGAGTTGCATCAATTGTTGGAGGCTGGATTATTGAAACCCTCCAATAGTCCTTGGGCACCCCCATTGTTATTGGTTGAGAAGAAAGATGGTTCTCATCGAGTCATGATGGATTATCGCCAACTGAATGCTATTACTTGACGGGATTTTTATCCCTTACCTAGGATTGATGATTCTCTTAGGTTGTTGGCTGGATCCACCTATTTTTCGGCCATGGACTTAGCCAGTGGATACTGGAAAATTGAGTTATCACCAGAAGATCGTGCCAAGTGTGCCCTGATACGAGTGAAGGGTTGTTTGAACCAACTTATATGCCTCAAGGACTAAGCAATTCCCCAGCAACCTTCCAAAGGGCCATGGACAGTATGCTACGGGATCTAAAGCTTACTTGCGTTCTGGTATAGCTTGACAATATTATTGTGTTCTCCAAAACTTTTACTGAGCATTTAGACCATCTAAAAGATGTTTTCAGCCGAATTTGGTGCTCTTCCTTAAAGCTCAAAACCTCATTAAGCTCATTCTTTCAAAATGAAATGGACTTTTTAGGACATCAGGTTTCAGCTAAAGAAATTTGACCCCTCTTGGACAAAGTTCAGCCATCCAACGAATGCCTCCTCCCTCTTCTTTACAGTATATTCAAGTCTTTCTTGGTATGATTGGGTATTACCAGCTTTTTATTTCCAACTTTGCTGATATGGTTGAACCCTTAAGAACCTATTGCAAAAAGGAGTGTCCTTCGAGTGGGGGTCAGGTCAAGAACAGCCATTCAATTCTTTGCATAATGCCTTGATCAAGGCACCTGTTCTAATTCATCCCCCAATTTAATAAGCCTTTCTTTTACATACTGATGCAAGCAATGTCGCTATTGGGGCTATTTTATCTCAGTGTGATGAAGAGAAGAATGATCATCCTGTTGCTTTCTATAGCAAAACTTTGTTGAAAGGCTGAATGAAATTATAGTGTTACTGAGCGGGAATGTTTGGCAGTAATTCTAGCAATCAATCACTTCTGTCCCTTCTTATATGATAACCATTTCACTGTTATTACTGACAATTTCTCCTTATGATGGTTGCAGAACATGAAGGATCCTGACAGAAGGTTGGCCTGTTGGGCTTTAAGGCTGCAAAATTACAATTTCTCCATTGTTCATCGCTCAGGGTCTCAGCACCAAAATGCTGATGGTCTGTCCTGACTGCCTATTCTGACCTTGGAACTAGAAAAAGAAGAACGCTTTTACAATCTTATTGGACCACCTGAATTATGGGATTTAGAAACAGAAGAGGATTGAGCCTTTCTAAAATCAATTACCAAAGATACTATGATTCAAGATGGAGCTTTGTATAAGAAATTCAAATCTAAGTGGTTGCCCTTTCTGCATCCCAACTCCATATTTCATGCTGTCATGGAAGTACATGAGCAAGTAGGCCATAATGGATTAAAGAAGACTCAATAATGATTGAAGATTCAATACTAATGGAATAACATGACTGAGTTTATTCAAGAGACCCTTGACTCATGTCTTATCCGTAAAAGCTATGGAACTACCAACCCTACATATCAACATTAAGTTATTCCCCCAACTAAGGCGTTTGAGGTGGTCAGCATTGATGTTGTAGGTCCTTTTCCTTGGGGATTGCATGTCCATCAGTATATCATTATGGCTGTTTACCATTTAACCAAATTGAGTTGAAGCCATTTCCATTGCTAACCCTTCAGCTAAGACTACAGCGTTATTCCTGCATCAGCATATCATTTCTCAACATGGGTGTCCCAAGGTCCTTATGTCAGATAATGGGACTAACTTCGCCTCACAACTTAAACAGGATTTATCTAAATTATTTAACACTACTCAGCGATTTATTGTCCCAAATAATCCTTCTACAAATGGGGCCATTAAACAAGTTAATGGGACTCTGGTCTCAATTCTAAGAAAGATGGCATCCATTGACTCAACTTGGTGGTATTTTTATTTGCCTAGTGCCTTGTTTGCTTATCAGATAAGCTACCACCGCATTATCAAGATGTCCCATTTAAGTGTATATATGAGCGGGATCTTCAGTTCCTTCTAGTGTTCAGAAAATCCTTGTAGAAAGCATCTCAGAAAGTTCTGATTTAATTATGAGTAATTTGGCCAACGAGATTATCCATCTTCAGGCTCAAGCAATGAATTTGATTGAAACAACTACATGAAGTTAGACTCAAAGAAGCAATCAACACAAACCTGTCTTACCTGAATACCAGATAGGGGATTACGTTATGTACTATCATTCTCAGTCTGGTGGGCGGACTAATAAGTTGGGAATAATTGGTCTGGTCCCTTATAGAGTTATATTTTGAAAAGGATTAGAATATTTGATTGTTCATAATGATACTGGTATAGTGGTAAATCATATTCATCCTAGGCTTTTAAGAAGTCATCCTCCACTGCAATCAAATCTTGAGGGGGAAAGTGTCAGGATTTCACTGAATTCTCATATTTCTGAAAAATTCACTTCATCAATTCCCCTAACATCATCAGAAGGAGCGAGCAATATATCTCAATCTATCAAGGTTAACAATCAATCTAATCCTGATCAATTGATTAAAGATTCAATTGTGCAGATATTAATTTTCTCTGATAGATTATGAACTGTTAAAAAGCCTATAAATATTCCCTCTTTTTGAAAATAAAAATTAGGTTAAATTATAACCTGTATTTTCATTTAAATTTATCACCTTTTTGGAGAATCCGCCCAGTGTAACTTTGAGATTAAACCTGCCCCATTGGAAGTATAATAAAAACTTCCAGACCAAGTAAGACTTGTTTAACCTGGACACTCTTCAGGGTTGACATCTGTTCAATGGCCATTATTTTCTGTAGATGTTGTTTAGATCTGTTGGAGTTTATCACAAACCCCAAGTATCTAAACTTTTTTTCAAATTAAGCTTTCCTTAGCTTGATTTTTCAAGTTTGCTGCCATCAGGCATTTAAACACTTCCTCCAAATGTTCAAGGTAGTCATTAAACGTCCAACTAAAAAAGTTGATGTCTTTTCAATTATACAAAAAAGCAGGACAACTTCAAGTCACTCATTATGGAATCCATCATGACTTGGAAAGTAGCTGGCATGTTATATTGTCTCTGTGGCATTCTAGTCGGCTGGTATAACCCTTGTGCAGTGATTATTGCACATTTCTCCTGGCCTTCTTTTTGTCAAGTCTATCTGACAATAACCTGAGATTAAATCCATTGCCAAAAATATAGCTTCCCTTAAACAATCAAGTGCATCATCTAACCTTAGCAGCGGATATGAACCCTTTTTAGTGATTTTTTCAATTGCAGTAATTAACACTTGATTCAATCTGCCCTATTTCTTTAGTATAAGGAAGACTAGCCCATGGACTCAAGAGCGGCACAAGGGGCCCATTATCAAAATTTTTACTTAATTCTTCAAGAATCACTGCCTCCACTGCTCTAGATACATGAATTTGGGCGCATTTATATCAAATAGATTCAAAGGTATCAACCTTATGGATAATATTTTTAATGAATTCTTGGTCATGAATTTCCTGGGAAAATATCACCCAATATTTTTATAATCAAAGTACTTCATCTAGATGATGTTATGATAATCCAGCAAGCTTCTCTCAATCCACTAGTACCTGGATATTTTTAGCATTATCTGCCAGTATCCCATTTCTGCTAATGTCCTAAAATCATGGAACTTTCTAATTTTGGTGAAAGGTATTAATTGAGTAAATGCAATAACATGGTTTTTCGCCACCTTAATTGGATTCTGTTCATATTGGCCAATAGAAATTAAATTTGCTATGGCTTGGTAGTATAATACTCAGAGCAACCCAAGGCTCCAATCTTGATTTCTTCCATGGGCAACGATATCTACATATAATGTTCTGGTATTTAAAGTATATAAACCTCATTTTAACTACTAGTTGAGTTCCTGGTGGAATAATAGTCATTGTTTTCATCCTAAACGGTATCCCACAGTTCTTAGGATCTGCATTAGCATTTTGCAGATTTTTCTTCTGAATATCTTGTATTGGATGAGAATTATGCCATCAAAAAAATTTAAATTATTCTTCTTTGTCAGAGGAGTTTCTCATTTATGATGATATATAAAGGCAACGTTTGCCCAAAAAATTGTCAATTTATTATCCTCAAAATAACATCTGACACCATATTTTCTCAGGAACTACGTTCCAATGAGGATTTCATAGGTTTGATTTGCCAATACTATGTCAGGAGCAGGTACCACCAGAAATCTGAAACAAAGAGGTAGTGCACTTTATGCCAATAAAAAGTTGTTGTATTTGGGCTGGCAGTCCCATATCTCTTCCATTGTTCCAAATCTGAAGGATCTTCATTTGATTCATCAACTTGGTTAAAACAATAATAATAGGCACTCTGCTATCAATTTTTGCTGATACTTTTACTTGATTGACTAAAATTATCTGCATATGTACACTCTGAGTATTACTATAAAGTGTTTACTGAGTAAATCGTGCCATCAGTTACCAAGTTTATAGTATGAATTAAATGCGCATATAAATCATGAAAGGATTCCTTGATTATGCTAATGAGAAAGGAGATATTCACTTTGGCAAATTTTGTCATGAGCAATTTTTGGTATTCTCAATAGTTCTGACCTTTTCTGCTTGCTAATGAGCATAGTGCTGAACAAACTCTTTCATGATAAAGGGGGCAATACACTTTGCCTTTGCTCTGGTGATTTCTTTTACATATAAATCAACAACCTGATAAAGTAAATTGGGTGTATCTTCATCTGCAAATAAATCAGAAATATCCAATTCATCTCTAAGAATGTCAGAGGGAACAGTATTGATTGCAGTGCTATATTGTTCTGTATCTAGACTTCTGGTTAACTATTCCAAATCTTTCCCAGTTTCCTTCTTTTTTGCATGAATTAAATTTTATTTGTTCTTCAGGCTAAATACTCCAACATTGAGTGGCGAAATGTTCAGTTTTCCACATTTGAGGCAGCGGTTTAGGTCAAATCCACCATTTTATTCCTTTATTCTTGTTTTCATCACAACTCAATTCTGAATTTTTTTATTAGTATTGGCAAACTTCCTCATACTCTGATTATTAAAGTAGGGACATATTTAAAGGCTTGGTGAGTGTAGGATTTTTGTCACAAAGACAGCAAGTTAATTTTAGACCAGCCTGCCAATTAAGTGACAAAGCACCCATTTGCCAAGCCCAAATACTAGTGGCACTTCTGCTTGTGCAACTGTTATGAAACCAGGAAGGGATTTCGCCACTAAGCGCCCATGAGCAATAGTTGTGTATAATAACCTAGCAAAAAATCAGGTAAACATGGCCACAGGGCCCGTGGGTTGTTAAAATATATTTGGAAAGGAATATTTGGATTTGAACATAATAAAAACTGGAATTGGTTCAGAGGGATTATTATTGAAATGTTAAAGAAATAAATTGACCATCAATCTCATCAGTGCAATATGACTGATTGAAAAGTTCTTGATTTGGTAGTTTATCAAAGCTGGGATTGGGGCCCTCAAATTTTGACCTAACCTGGAGAATTTCCAAAGGAGGGGAAATAACAACTTCTATCTGAACTGACATTGAGGGAATTGGCGGCAGGCTGAGTCACTATCTATTTGACTACAAATGCTTGATCCAAGGCTTTGTTGCATTTATGATGGTTAGTGTGACGGCGTCTGGCATGATGGTCAACAGTAATTTATCAGGGCCACCCCACATAGGGGTGGTCCCAACAGGTCGTAAACAGGTTCAAGATGACCAACCCACCCATGTATGGTTGCTGGAGCGTTCATATGGATAAATGGGTACCATCAATTGCCAATCCCAATTCTTGTAATGAGGGTTTTGAATTATTGGCAACAATCCCCAATGGTGATACATGTCCATCAGGTACAAAGCCTGACAATTTTGAGAGGAGTTTAGAGTCAGCAACCATACTGCTTGATGGTTCGATGCCATCAGCAATTTCAACTGAAATTTTCATTATTTGTCCTCTTCCAACTATGGGTTGCACATCCATCAGGCTTAAATCCTGTAAATTTCAGATATTTTTTCTTTGGTTTCAAGGATTTGGTGCCACTGGCTTTATAAAGTCCATCCAGCTTGTGAGGATGATGGTTTCCGAAAATTTCTTCATAGATTCCCTTTATTTAGTGAACTAACTCAGTGGAGGCAAGTGCAGGAATTGGGTGAGGAATTTTCAGAGGGAGAGCTGTTACCCATCACTCATCTGCCACATGGTTGAGGTCGCCCTGTGTGATGAGGGGTACAGCTGCCCTCTTCAGGCACTTTTTACTAGGAAATGGGGAAATTGCCCAGTCCACGCAGAGGGGACGTTCCCCTGGACTTATAATATTAGGGTATATGGCATTAGGAAGAATATATAGCTTTTAAATCCCATGAGAGAATAAACACCTAGACCCAAGAAGGGGGTTAATGAAGTCACATTGATTAATCATTTGGAAAAACCAATAGCTAGTGAGGCTCAAATTGATACTAGGAAATTGTTCAACCAATTTGAGCTTATGATACCCAAGATGAATACTGCCTAATTGAAATGAAGGTTTGTTGATATGTTAGGCAACTAATACATTAGGTGGCGCACAAGGAAGTATATTAAGATGAACCCAAAAAAGGGTATAACTAAGAATATGCTTACAATTGACCTAAATGATACCAAGACTCATCTAACCTGGTATATTAAACCCACCTTTTCGCCCTATCAAAAATATGCTACAAAGGCATTATACAATATGTAATGTATTGCTTGACCAAGAGCCTCCCATCTGGATTTCACCCTCTATTAATTTTATAAATCCTTAACCTTATGGGGTTATATTGTCAAATTTGATATATAAAAACCCATGACCTATACTATAATAAAGTTACATTATTCATTAACTCATTTTTGGTACTTGAGTTCAATAAGTCCATTTGCCACACTTACCATAGGATGGATACTCTAGTTGATGGGACCTAAGCGGTGATTTAGCACCTTTTTTAAAATTAAAATATAATTGTCATGTGACTTAATTGGCCTTAAGTATTGAATTTCAGGCTTCTTTGGCACAGCACCAAGATCAAAAAAGGAAGCCCAACAGGCTGGTGCTCACTACAGGGGGTATCAGATTCTAGTGGTTGACCTGAAACTAAACCCTTTGAATTCCAACAGATCAGGCGATTTATCATCCTAAAACTCAAACTAATACTCTAATTCAAAACTTAAATCTCGTTGCATTTTATGATTTAGGTCTATTATCTAAATGTCAATTGGATTTAATTATTTTACAAAAGCTTGGGCCAAATATCCTCGCATGTTCAGGCTATTTATACATTCAACAAAGCTTGGCAACATGTTCTGACTAATCTGTAACAATATCAACTATTAAGCATAAGAAATCTTCTGGGTATCAACCCAAAGATAACGTCTAAAAATCACATGGATAAGTAGACAGCAGTAAATCATAATCAAATTTTTGCCATATGGCAAAATTTGTATGTCAATCCTCATTATCAGCATGATAGCACTTGCACATGGACTGTCCAGATGAGAGTATCTAGCGCTATCAAGAGAAGCCTGCTGATGTCCAATTAGGGGTGCATCATTTACTTTAATTAATGCCAAAGTTTCACAGAAGATGTATTTTGTTAGCAGTATGACAAAACTTAAGTTGAGGGGATCCTAGGACAATTTTACACATTCTTGTTGTGATTTTTGTCCCTAAAATTTTCCAAATATGAGAGTTTTTCCACCAATAAACCTAGCAATAGGTTATAGTTGTATCAGTTCAAGGGCCTAACTGAGGTATAAAATAATCTGTGGAAATTACGTGCTCAATATGTGGCCAGGAGATTCCCTAGAGGTATAAATACTGGCGACTAGCTTAATGAATATTCATCAAATAGTATATATCTATATAATATATTTGAGGTGGGCTAACCTGAGGTTGATACCTCACCAATGAAGGATGAAGGGTATTTGAATTAATGAGAAAGGAGGATAAAACCCAGAAACCCTTCATGCACAGTGTATGATGGGCCAGGAACTCCATGGACCGCCTTACTAATTGCTATCTCAGTTTGGGACATTGGTTCACAAAGCCAACGCAGTCATAATCGTCCCCTACCCAAAGTTCATCTACCAGGATTGAACTCAGGGAGGCAGTGTTAAAAGGTTCATATTCTATCATCATCAGATAGTATAGTCTTTTTAAAATCATACATAATCTCTTTACTGGTTTTTCAGAGTCTTTTCTTTGAAGAGTGTCAACAAGCTGGAATTGTCAAATCCAAAGCTTGTACCTTTGCCTGCCTTGATAGAAGTTCACAAATATGAAGGGAAAATAGAGCCTAAGATTGACCAGAAAAGAAAGAATAATCTCAATAACCTAGTGAGCTTTCTAAAAGGTCAAACCACCGTAAGAAACAGGCTAAATCAAATATAAATCAGCTGAACTTCAACCTAATTAAGCGTGCAGGATTTATTTTATCAAAAGAGAGATCCTCAGAAGTTAACAACTGGTGTTCACTAAAAATTGGTGACACTTTCTGAAATGGACTCACACAACTAGTTCCTGGAAGATTTAGCTAGACAAGAAAGTGACAATAAGATGGAAACTAGTGACAAGGAAATTTCAGATTATTTTAATACCAGCCACCAAGTCTCTGATGCGGGTACCTTCTACTCCATGGATTTTATCACAGTGGGGGAAGCTCATGTAGATACACAATCCCAATTGATTCTACATCTGAACGTGTAAAGGCTATACTGGAAACTCTATATTAGGGATTTAGGATTAGTACTTCACAAATCAATCCCTCATTCAGCCTGTTCTATTACCTTAAGGATCAGGCGCTCAAGATGGAGATATACATAAATTACTGCAACGCAGCCATGTCATCTCTTACCAAACGTCTTACAGACAGTCAAGCAACTAATGAATTCCTAGTAACTTTGTCTAACCCTCAATCAAGCATACCCAGAGAACCCTTGCTAGACAAAATCTGGAACTCACATAAATCTACCATGTGCAAAAAAAGGAACAATCTTCCTGAAATGCTTTACTGGAAAAATAAAATCCAGTTTTACTGAATTTTAAAAAGCAATTGTGAATAATATGGGACTTGCTAATAAAGCTAATGATAGACAAACACACTCAAGGAGCTATTAAATGAAGGTGTCACAAAGATACCCACAGAAGTTCTTGCTCACCATGGGCTATTGCATGAATGGGTACAAAACATGGATACCCGCTGTCAGAAAATGGAAACTCATTCTGATTTCCTATTATCTCAGATGGAAAGACTCACCATACATGCCATTTCAGGCCAAAGAGATCACCTGGACTTAAATGAAAAGCACAATGATTTTGAGCTTATGTTTGGGCTGAGATGAATACTGTGGACAAAAACATTAAAGACCTTTCAGCAAAACCAGCCATCTCAAATAGGGATAAGTATGATGCTCAGATCAAAGAAGAATCATTAAAATTTGGACAGTTGTGTCATGATTGCAGGCCAGAAATACTGAAATTACTTAGTAGAATTGGGAACTTAAAATGCAATTATCAACTGCAAATTCTCAAGTAGACAGTATGGCCAAAGATATAAGAAGCGTAACATCCACTCAAGCATTATTCAAAGAGGAGTATGACAACCTTAAAAAAGAATTTGATTCTCTCAAAAAGCAAAGCAGCTAGTGCTTACCCAGCCTTGACAAAATAGAAATGGGAAAGTGTTCTTTACATTCAGCAAAAACAATTCGGAAAAACAACTAAGGGCTGAATTCAAGCATCAGAATCCAGTAGTTTAGAGCAATATCATGAATTTGAATCATTGGAAATTGACACTGATGCAGAAACTGATATTTTATCCATCCGTCCTATGCATAGAGTTCTGTCATCAATCTCAAATTTAGATACTCCCCAACGGGAAAGAGGGCCAATTATAAATTATGATAAACCAAGACATTTGAGAAAAGTACAACCCCTATGCCTAAAACAGGGCGATCTGACTTTAGAACCATTGAATTTACCAAAGTTCAATAAGAATGGGAAATGTTCAATCTTTCTCAAGCTATTTGAAAAAGTTATGCAGAGAGCATCAGACCATGAAAAAGATCAGCACTGATCAACCCACTTGATGCTCATAGCTGTGACCTCGTTATGCCCTATTTGGGAAACAATTAGTCCTATATGAATGCCAAAATTGCAGTGACAATACAGTTTGAAGGGCCCGGGAAATTAGAAGCTTGAAAAAGAGAGTTTCTTAATAATGAATTTAAGCAGAATGATACTATTAAGGATTTTGATGACTGATTTTTCCATGAGGCACAAGTCTTTCTTGGGTGCAACGCATTAGATAAGTTTGACGCTAAGGTTGCAATGGAACATGCCGTCATGCCCTACTGTGAACTGCACCATGTCATGTTACCTTCATTCAATGGAGAAATGGAAACTCAAGAGTTTACAAATTACTTGAGAATTTGTTCCTGTAGTTTCAATATCCCTAATCAACCCAAAAACCAGCAAAATTCCTAACTCCAGGCCCAAAAAGCAACACTATGTCCAACCATGGGGAAAATTTCTGAACTACAAACCAAAAATTCAAGCAAAAGCAGAAAACGGGATGATTGTCTGATACACTGTGGTCAAAAGGGGAATTTTGCTAGCCAATGCTACAGACAGTCTGAAAAAAAGTCTGGGTCAACGTTGCTCTAATAATCAACAGTGACAGCAAGTTAGGAAAAGAGAAGGTGGAGTAGAGGCGGAATTCTCTAACTCCATCAATGTTCAAACCATTCCACTGACCCTGGCAAACTCTTTAGGGCCAAAGATTTTACTGAAGATAGCCTCCACCATACTGTGGCTAATGATGTCCTGATGGTCACTACTCGGGTCACAGTAAAAGCAACTAACCCCTTAAAAACTACCAAAGAAGCCCAAGAAGAGGTATCAAAACCTTATGCAAAACAGATTCTTGATCAGGGTTTAGACCTCAAACCTGGATGTTCAACTGACCTACCTTTGCTTAACAACGTACAAGTATCCATTCCCATGAAGGTCTTAGCAGATAACTTCCCAGATATTTGCATAAGTCTGAAATCACATCTGGAATTTGGTAGCAGTCATAGTATTCACACAATAAATACCTCTGAAAACTACTTTGAATGTACTTATGTGGATATAGCAGTAAACAAGGTGCAAGTTCAAACCATCATTGATAGTGATCCTATCAATATAGTCAGCACAAAGCTGGTTAAAAAGTTAAAAATTGCGCCCAATGTTGCCCACTTCCAGGAATATGGTACACTTGAGCACATACAATTAAATCGTTGGGCGCATACAGTACCTTACCTCTCATATTTGGATCTATTGTAGTAACAGCACCTGCTATAGTATTGCCAAATATGAACTATGATATCTTAATTGGTACCAATTTCCTAAGGAGATATGGAGTTGTTACCAATAATAATGACAATACTCTCACCATCCTTGGCCAGGCTATCCTGCTTTACTATAACAGGAATGAGGCAGTTGATAAAAAGAAACCCAGCCTATTCATAAATCTGGCCTACAATGATGGAGTAGTCCCAGTTGAGTATGTCAAAGCGCGGTCAAAGATAAAAACCCTACCCACCCAGATCAATGAGTCAAAGGCATTCCACTTCAGTCAAATCAGCACATTACTATACCATTCAGAGATCAAGTAATCGTCCTGAAAGGACTGACAATTAATATCCCAGAAGGACTTTATGGTGAAGTATATCAACCATGGTCTAAATCTCAATTTGAGCCAAACATTGCTCCTTGTATTATCATTCCTGACCATGGATAAATACACATCTTGTGTGCAACCTGCAAAATTGGCCCATCTCCACCAAGCGACATCAAACAATCATATTTCTGCATCTGTTCCTTACCTCAGAAATTCACACATTCCATGAGCATAAAACTTTTGTCAAATTAGGGCTCCCCAATAAGGACTTACTCAGCATCAATAATGTTGTCCCTATGGCCAAATAAAGAAACCTGTCCAACTCTGAGAAAAGCCAAGCTCAAAATTTATTCTCTAAATATTGGAAAATATTCGCACAAGATGATTTTGACTTGGGATGTGCTAGGGTGTCATACACAATATCAATACTGGAGATCATAAACTAATTTGATCATGCTCGATTAAACGCTCAAAATCATCAGAAGAAGTTGTATCCAAGGAGATTAAGGAACTCCTTATTTATGGCATGCTAGTGCCTTCAAAAAGTCCATGGTCAGCACCAATTTTAATAGTGAAGAAAAGGGATGGAGGAAACTGAGTAATCATTGATTATTGGAAGTTAAACAACATCACAAAGAAGTAATCATAACTTCTGCCATAAATTGACAATGCCTTGGATATGCTAGGGGGATCAAAGTTCTTCTCAGCAATAGACCTTATCAGTGGGTATTGGAAAATAGATCTTTCCTAAAGAAGAGCGCAAAAAATGTGAAATTATAACCCAAGAGTGAATATACCAGCCAACGAGAATGCCTAAAGGGCTCTACAATGCCCCAGCTACTTCCAGAGGGTCTGGACACAATACTGGGAGATTTGAAGTTGTCATGTGTACTAGTGTACCTTGATGATATCAACGTTTTCAGCTGCACTTTTGACGCTACCTGGAACACTTAGAAAAGGTTTCAGAAGGCTAGCAGCTGCAAACCTAAAATTAAGCCCAGAAAGTGCCAACTCTTCAAAGACCAGCTAGAATATATTAGATTTGTAATTGACAAAATGGGTCTTTGGCCCCAACCCTCTAAGTTAGATGCCATCTCCAAAATGAAATGGCCCAAATCCAAGCACAATATTCAAGTATTCTTAGTCATGATCAGGTACTATTGCTGATTTATCACCGACTTTGCACAAATTGGTGAGCCTCTTTTCTACCTACTTAAGGATAAGGTCCCATTTGACTGGACTCCAGCTTGCCAAAATACATTTAACCAACTCCAATTGGCACTATTGGTTGCACCTGTTCTTTGATACCTGGACTTTGATTGTAGATTCATTGTCTAAACTGACGCATCCCCTAACAGCAGTGGGGGCTTTTTTATCTCAAATTGGGGAAGACGGTTAAGAACATTCAGTTGCCTTCACTAGTCAAACCTTAAATGCTCATGAGAGAAATTACATGGTGACAATATGAGAATGCTTAGCTGTCATATATGCTTGAAAGCAATTTCAGGTCTACCTGCATGGCACTCATTTAAAATTTGTTACTGATCATGCTTCCCTAAGATGGCTGAACAACTTAAGAGAGCCTGAGGGCCAATTAGCCCACTGGGCATTAAAGCTTAAAGCATACGACTACATAATTGAGCATCAAGCTGGGGCAAAATTAAAACGCTGATTGCCTTTCCTGAGTACCAACCATTGCAACACTTAGTCATGCCACCAATCAGTTGTTTAAGAAAATGATCAGTAGAGAGTTCCAAGATGAGCCCAAATCCGTCCAAAAGCTATTATCAGATTTACAAAAATACAACTGTCAAAAAGGGGCACTTTACATGATCATTGAGGGCAAGAAGTATATTTTCTTAAGACCATCAGCCCAAAAAGACATTATTTTGGCTTTCTATAAGGCCATAGGGCATGGTGGAATCAAAAAGATGAAAAAGCATCTGAAGCAATTTTTACTATTGGGAGTCAACGCATTTTGAAATCAAGAGATGTTAGATGCTGTGCAGAGTGTCAAGGAAAAACCCCATTCCAAAAAAGCACATCTTATCAGCTTGTTAAGCCCGAGTTCACATGACACACTGTATCTATTGACGTTGTTGGTCCACTTCCAAAAAGCAATTTAAAGGCCAAATACATTATAGTAGCCATTGACCACTTGACCAAATGGGTCAAAGCCAAGGCTATTCTGGAAGTAGGAGCAGCAACTACAGCCAAGTTCGTCCTTGAAAACATCCTCCACAAGCATGGATGTCCTCAGGTTATTCTTACTGATAATGGAACAAATTTTACCTCCAATGTCCTTTCCAAGATCAACTAATTAATGGAAGTACAAGGTGTGCTTTCTGCTCCCTATCATCCTGAAACTAATGGTATAGTTGAGCGCGTAAACAGGAAGTTGGTGAACATTATCAAAACATTAAATTCAAAACATCCAAATGGAGTACTTATTTGAGTTTGGCAGTATTTGCCTACAACATCCCCTACCATTTGGCAACCAGGATATCCCCTTTTCAAGTATTATATATAACATCTGGACCTACCAATATTATTATATTTGGTCCTAGAAGATCCTAGCAAAACCATTTATCCTCAATACGTTGAGAAGCTTTCAGATATTTTAATCAAACTGCAAGCTCAAGCCTTCAACAACAGTTTTACCATGAAAAAGGCCTGACATAAAAAGGACTTTGAAAATTGCTACAAATTGGCTGAATTTGATGTAAGTGATGAAGTTCTATTTTCAACACCCACAGATTAGGGCCAATTGCAAAAGTTAGATCGCATCTTGGAAGGGCTATTTGAAATAATTGAGAAGACATCTCAGTTCATATACACAATTAAGGATACTAATACCAGCCATATATACAACTGAGTCCATGTAAAATTCCTAAGAAGATTCAATAAGATGGCCAATTAATAAAAAAAGAAAAAAAATAATAAGAACATAATAAAAAAATAATTTTAACCTAATTAATACTTTAGTTTGCACATGAGGATGGGAGAGGATCTAACGCCAGATTCATTGGCAATTAAGGCCAAAGTTAAGGCTATGCACTTGGCCTACTCTATTGGCAATTCAGGCCAAAATTAACAAATGATGAAAATAATGAGGGCTAATTGGAAATTTAGGGCTTATATTTGAGTCAAGTGGGGGTAAATATCAGATTCTGGTGGTTGACCCAAAAAATAACCCTTTGACAACCAACAGATCAGGCTAATTATCCTCCCAAAACTCAAGCTAATACTTTGATTCTCAACTTAAATCACATTGCAATTATATGATTTGGGCTTATTATTTTAATGTCAATTGGATTTAATTATTTTACAAAAGCTTGGGCCAAATATTCTTTTATGTTCAGGCTATTTATACATGCAACAAAGCTTGGCAACATGTTCTGACTAATCTGTAACAATATCAACTAAGAAGCGTAAGAAATCTTCTGGGTATCAACCCAAAGATAACGTCTAAAAATCATATGGATAAGTAGACAGCAGTAAATCATAATCAAATTTTTGCCATATGGCAAAATTTGTATGTCAATCCTCATTATCAGCATGATAGCACTTGCACATGGACTGTCCAGATGGGAGACCTAGTGCTATTGAGAGAGGCCTGCTGACGTCCTGTTTAGGTGTGTGTCATTTACTTCAATCAATACCAAAGTTTTACAGAAGATGTATTTTGTTAGCAGTATGACAAAACTTAAGTTGAGGGGATCCTAGGACAATTTTACACATTCTTGTTGTGATTTTTGTCCTCAAAATCCTCTTAAATATAAGAGTATTTTGCCACCAATAAACCTAGCAATAGGTCATATTTGTATCAGTTCAAGGGCAGAACTGATGTGGAAAATTCCTCTGTGGAAATTATGTGCTTGATATGTGGCCAGGAAATGCCCTAAAAGTATAAGTTCCAGCGCCTGACCTAACAAATAATTTGAATAGTATAGTCTTAATAAAAATATATTTATTTAATATCTTTACTGATTTTTCAGAGTTTTTTCTTTGATGAGTGTTAACAGTCTGGAATTGCTAAATCCAAAGCTTGTACCTTTGCCTGCCTTGGTAGAAGTTCCCAAATATGAAGGGAAATTGAGCCCAAGATTGACCAGAAGAGTTGGAATAATCTGAATATTCCTAGTGAGCTTATGAACGGTCAAAAACTGCAAGACACAGACTAAATCAAGGATCATCTAGTTGAACTTCAACAAATTATGTGTGCAGGATCAAATTTATCAAGCGAGTAATTCTCAAATTCTAACAGGGGGCTCAGCCAACGCTTAACAATATTTGCACTTAATTGGTCACACCATGGAAAAAACCAAGTGATAGTGTGACCTGATGGGTGCACAACATAAATGGTTGAGAAGATGCGGAATGGGAAGTTCATTCATTGTCACATTTGATAAGATCAATAAAATCTAATCGAGATTACTAACATTATTGTCATCTACTATGGATTATAAATGAAGGAGTTCAAGGAAAAATTCATTGAGGCATAAACCCGGGAGAATGAGCCAGCTGCAAAAGGGCATTAACCATGGACAGGACTTTCATGAATTTATATGATTCAATTGTTCTCCAAGCGACATACAATTTAATTGTGAGTCTATCTCACTATATCATGCAATTCATACACCCTGTTCTCTATCATATCATGCATTTACTAGAGTCCTTAATGAAGACTCCACCATCATATCAATACTAAGGGCCTTATGTATGGTCTACAAACAGTTATTAAACTTACCATCATAAAATATAGGGGACATCTGCCATCTGAAAAAGTTATTGTTCCTATATCATTCAGCCTTATAATCAAATGGGGACTATTAATTCTGGCGTCATCAAGTATGCAAAGGAAGCTATAAAGTTTGTCTGAAAGGACAGTATGGAGTAAACAAAAGTATCAAAAGATTAATTATAGCCTTTCCCCAAAAGCTCCAAAGACAAGATGTTGAAGCCCATGGCGAAATGGCAGCCCAGTATTCTACTAGCCATCACTAGGAGGAAGAACAGATCACCTCCTCAAGTCCCAGATAAAGCAAACCCTATGACGAATTGATGAGATGGTGGCCCATCAAACCTTTGAGACTTCATTATTATTAAAAAATTATTATCCTTGTGGCCCATGTTGAGCAGGATATGACATCCCGTGCAACTCAGGTGTCTACTAATTCCAGTACTGAGCAGCTCAAAAATTGGAGATCAACTTGAGAGGCAAAACTTTTAGTCTATAAGACATTGATCAAGTCTACAATCATTCAAAAAAGCTGAATAACGCTGGGATAATATTACAGAATAGTTGAAAGCCAAGACTGGTAAGACTACTCAGAGCACAGAATTCAAAGAGATTAAGGAGGACTTGAATCAGTTCTTTGGAGTATTAAAAGTTGAGAACAAGCTTTTGCAAATTTACCGCTCATCCAATTGCCAACAATTTTACATTCTGGACACCCACGCTAAGATCTTGGAGAATTATAAAGTCATTCTTGAAAAAAAGAATTAATCTGGTGGATGTCACGCCAAGACTTACTTTGAAGGGAATATAGCAAAATCTTCATTCTCTACAGGATCAAGTACATAAACTCTTTCAAGTTAAAAAGGATGGCATGTATACCAAAATTACTAAATCCAAAGCTCCCTGAATACTTGTTGTCACAGGATTGAAGGCCATTTTATTTAAACCTGCCTTCAAGTATGAGTTCACATCTGGTGAAAGGAGTATTGCATCTTTCCTATAAATCTAAGAAGCTGCAATGGAAGGTATAACTGATCATCAAAAGGTTAATCTTATTTTATCTTTCTTAAGCTGTATGGCTCAAGAGGTATGGTACCTCATATGGATGAACTGCGCACCTGGAGAGAAGTGAAGGAATTGCTCATCAAAGAACTTGATTCTAAGCAAAGCTTAAGTATTAAGAAACAGGGCTTCATGAGAATCACACTTATAAAATGAAACCCTAGCTGAATTCATTGATCGCTTCTACATTGAGGCTCAAATGCTGTTGACCTCAAAGATGCTTACATTGGACGATGCCTAGCTTCCCTTGTTGCTGGATTATATAGTAACAGAGATCTAGCCATGAACGTCATGTCTTTCAAATGAAGCTTCAAATCTGTCTTAGTCATTATAGAAGCCCTGCTCAATGTGGTTGATATACATAACCCAGAGACCTCCCAAAAAGCATCAATGAAACCCAGAGTGTATACTGTGGAGGAATCAAAGCCTAATAAGGGGAGAATCCAAGTATAACATCTGCAAGAAGAACAATAATACAGAAGATATATGTTTTAATAAGAACCTTGCCCTTGCTGAGCAGGAAAAAGGAAGGTCAGCTTAGGATCAGGTACCTCTAAAGCTGACTGAACCAAAGTACCTGAAAGAAAATCATTGCTGATTTCTCATCTCATGTGTATCAGAACAATTTCAGCGACAACTCTAAAGGGGGTTATGAGGACACAGGTTATTGCATTTTAGGCACACATGCTGAGCTTGCCATTCCAGACTGCTTTAATGCCAAAAAGGTTAATAACGCCCAGATTCCCAAAGGTACTTACCTCAGTCAGGTTGTTGGGTGCACCAGAAAAATTGATAGTCCAGAGATACTGATAAATACATTGTCCTGTTGATCTGAACCATCTTGAGCATGCATAGTATAAGTGGAGATTAATATAAATATCCTGAGACTGCCCAAAAGCTTGATGCGACGTTCCACCATAAAGAGGTATCAGCCTTCCGCTAAAGTTCAAAGGAACCATTACCAAAGTGAAAGTAGTAATTCAAAAATTTGTGTTATGGCTACCTTAGGTATGGGATCCTCAATTAATGTTATTTCATCCTTTCTCTTCGAAAAGATCAAGCTCACCCCAGATCTCAATTACACTCAAGAATGAAGCACCGCTGGTCAAAACAGCACTAAGGTGATAAGTGCATATTTATTTCTGCAAATTTTAGCTAGCAAATTAGTTTTCTCAGATCCTGAAGTTGCCCTGGACAATAGCCAGTATGATATACTTATTAGGATGCAATTTATAATTGAATATAAAGGAGTCATCAATTTAAAAGATGGTTATTTATCACCCCTCATCTATGAAGTTTCACTTGTACTTAATAACAACCACTCCAGCATGAAAGATTACTCTTGTATGGTTATAAGCCCTGTTTCTGCTTTTCCTTTACAATATTCTACCTCTGGAAGAAATATGAAAAGGCTCCCTGACTCAATAGAGAAATTAGAAGGCATTCCATTTTATGTTACCAAGGAGGTAAAAATAAGCCAGGAAAACAAAGAGTAGTTTCTATCAACATAACCTTGAGCATGCCTCAAACTGTTTGCTACATATTACCAGTGTTGATGGAGTCAGTAGATTTGAACTAAGAGTTTTACCAGTAGATCTTGGTTAAGCTTAAATGTGGACTATTAAGATTTTATTTGAAAACCTAACCAACCAAGATATCTGTCAAGAAGCACCAAGAGATTGAGAAGGAACAAAAAATTCTCATTAACAAAATTGACAAGGTACATTTTATTGGTACCCACCTTGAATTCAGTCTACCTGGTGATAATTTAGTATTCACTATCCCCAAGTTCAAATATCCAATAAGTTAAATTAGGAGGAACTTGAGAAAGTACAGGAATTACTTGAAGTGTTAAGAGAGTGTCTATAACTCTCTCGTTCCCAGCAAGGTGATGTGGGATGCAAACCCACATTGCTAGAGAACTAGCCATCAGGAGAATGGGAAATAAGGCACCTCGAACAGTGCCTGTGCAAAAGGTACCCCAGACAAGGGTGTAGAGTGCAACATAGAGTACCAGGTAAGTGAGAAACATCACAGCTTGAGTGGACCCCAGAGAGGAATCCATAATCAAGTGTAACTTAGTGCCAGAAGGCTTGGGTGCCTCGATCTAGAGGGGACCTGAGCGGCCCAAGGGAGCACCTGGGATTTTGGTAAAATGAGATAAGAGGTAGTGGCCCACATAGTTGGAGACCTCCTCAAAGAGGTTCGCCACCAAGTTTGCCCAAGGAACCATTAGTAAAAATGTAAAATAATGGATAAATTTATTTAAGAAAGTCAACCAACAGGAAATGTTGGTTGCAAAAAACATATTTAAAGTGGGTTGGGGGAATTAGGGTTCTGCGGAAGTGTGCCCAAGCCTTGATGTTCCAATAAACAAACGCTTCCATCCATTTTTGTAAAATACACCAAAAGTGCCTTCACTCGAGTGATTGATTGAAGCTGTATTATACCTGAGCTCAAGATTTCATAACTTGAACAGGATTCGAACCCTTGCTCTCCAATTAACTGAATTGAACCATCTTTGTAACGTAAATTGTTCATTTCAGTGCCAGGGCTGAGATAAGAGGCTGGGCATTTTGCACCCCATTAGTATCAACCTGGACATGCTTTGCTTGCACCCAGCATTGGTCTAAGGTGTGTTTCAAGTCTGGAAGAGCCTGAAGTTTCACCTTCTGGGCCTCCTGTCACCCAGCCTTATCTCTGGCATTAGTTCCCACTATTAAGTAATCCAACCATGACATTACCCTCTCCTCCTTCTTGGGCTCCACCCCCCCTCCAGGGGCGTTCGCTAAGGAGAAGTTCTTATGTGCTGGTGGCAACTTCATAGCAGGAACGGCTGGCTTAGACTTAGATCCTGCAGCCTCAGGGAAACGATTATGTAATGATTCTACCAAGTCTTGGGCATGTACACAATCCCGTGCTGGCACCCAACTGTTCTCAGCTGCGTCAAACCCCTTCCAGGATACCAGGTACTCAAGTCGTCGCTTAACCCAGCGGGAGGCTACTATTTCCTCCACTTCCCATTCTGGTGCCCCATCCACAAGATAAGCCTCAGGAGTCATAGGTTGAGGGCCCTCAAACAATGTCAATTTGCTTTCATGAAAGATGGAGAAGATCCAAAATGTGGAGGGAAGATCCAACTGGTATGGAGCATGACCCACCTTTCTAACTACACAGTAAGGACCAATCCTCTTTGGACCCAGCTTTTTGCATGGCTGCTTGATAGAAATGTTATGAGCATCAAGCATCATGAGATCCCCTTCCTTGTATGCTGGACCCACTTGGCGCTTTCCATTGGCGTTCTCCTTATAAACCAGCATAGCCGCCTCCAAACTTGTGGACACCCCCTGATGGACCTTCTTGAGGGACTTAGAAAAGTCCACCACTGCTTCCACTTTGGAGCCACAACTGGGCTCCATGTTAAAAGCAGGGTAAAGCCATGGTTGGCAAAAAAGGGTGAACAACTGATTGATGAATGCAAAGTGTTGTTGTAGCTAAACTGGGCCATGGGAAGGGAGGAAACCAATCTGAATGGTCTGCGGTGATGTAACAACGCAGAAATTGTTCCAAGCACTGGTTCACTCGCTCAGTCTGCCCATCTTATTGGGGGTGATAGTCAGTTGAATGGCAGGGGAAAATCTGAAAAGTTTTACACAACTCTTCCCAAAAGATGGAGGTGAACTGAGGTCCCCAGTCACTAATGATTTATTGAGGAACCCCATGAAGCGCAAATATATGGGCGATGAAGAGCCTGGCCATTTCAGAAGCAGTTATGGTCATTCTGCAAGAAATAAAATTGGGCAAACTTCATAAAGCAGTCCACCACCACCACAATTGCATCATACCCATCTGAAACTGGTAACTCCACAATCAAATCCACTGATAGGAAATTCCATGGCCCTTCAGCCTTTTTGACTGGTACCAGCAACCCTGCTAAAGGTTTCCAATTGGGTTTCATTTGATTGCAGAGCAGGCACTCTTTACAGTACCACCCCACCTGAGCAGGCAAGCCCTTCCAATTGTAAGTGCGTCATATCAACTCCAAGGTCTTTGCTTTCCCAGGATGATCAAAAGTGATTCCGTCATAATGCTCCTGGATGATCTCCAGGCGCAGTGGTCCAGCAGGAACCCATAGGCGCCCTTGAAACCATACCATCTCATCCTTCATGTGATAACCCCTGGATAAGTCCTCCTGATTCAGGGCGCTCTTAGTGAGAACAGCAGTATATTCAGCTGATAACGGCTAAGAAAGAACTATCTTTCTAAACAGACTATATTCTGCTGCATTTTCCAAAGGTGTGAGTGCTGGCGTATGTACCCTGGAATCAGGAAGTTGAGACAGAATCATACTTGGTGGAATCATCAACTGGGTGTTGTGAATCTCTACCTCCTTTGGATTGGGAGCTAAAGCAGGGTTGCGGCTTAAAGCATCCGCCAAACCCATCTCCTTGCCCTTGGTGAACTCATAGGAAAATGTATATAGGGCAAGGGTCTCATGCCAATGGGTCTGACGTGGTGTTAGAACATGTGAAGCGCGGTAGTACAACAAGGCTCAGTGGTCTGTGCATACCCAGAATGGTTGGGAGGAGCCATGTAAATGGTGATACCAATAAATCAGCGCATCCACCACTGCTAATAACTCCTTGTCATATACGCGTAGTTTAACTCATGCAGAGACAATTTCCTATAAAAATATCCCACGGGATGCTCAGACCCATCTTCACCCACCTGTAACATGGCAGCTGCAATGGCAAAGTTGGAAACATCTGAGGACACAATGAACTCCTTTGCAGGGTCAACATGGCGAAGGATGGATGTGGATAACAGGGTGCACTTCACCGCTTGGAAAGCATCCTCCAAAACGGGGGACCACTAAAACACTTTGGCACCACTGGCCTTATATAAGGGTGCTGCCACCTTAGAAAGATTGGGTGTGAACTTCTTGAGGAACGTACACGTCCCCAAAAAGCTCCTCAATTCCTTGACTGAGGTGGAGGTAGGCTACTCATAAATAGCCTTCTCCTTGTCTGGAGTTATCATATGGCCTTGGTCAAAAATGACGTTGCCCAGAAAAGTAACCTGGTACTTGAAGAATTTGCATTTACTAATCTTGAGGGTAAGGCAAGCAGCCCTCAATCTCTCCACCACTTGTTGAAGGTGTACTGCATGTGACTCCTGATCAGGGGAAAACACCAGAATATCATCCATGTAGTCAACCTCGCATACCCCCAACAAGTCCCCCAACGCAGCATCAATGCGGCGTTGAAAGATGGCAGGGGCATTCTTAAGCCCAAAGGGCATAAACAGAACTGGAAAATTCCCTTTCTGGTGTGGAATGCAGTTAACCACTCCTGGCCCTTCTTTATCCAGATTTAATTAAATGCATTGAGGCAGTCCAACTTGGAGAAAACTTTTGCCTTTTCTACATAACGTGCAATCTGGGAATCTAAAGGGATGGTATGGAGGTTGGGTACAGTCACATTGTTTAAATTTCCGTAATCAACACAAGGGCATAAAGTTCCATCAGCCTTCTCCACAAAGAGAAGTGGGGAGCAGACAGGGGAGGTACGCTGAAAGATGGCACCTTTGGCCAACTGCTCCTTCACCCATACATCTAAAGCCTCTTCCTCCCAGACAGTCAATGGGTATATGGGAGAAGAAATACGCACCAGATCCACAGTGAGTTTAAACTTACAATCAAACTCAGAATGTTCTGGTAGTGTACTAGCGGAAGCTGCATCAAAAGAAGATGCAACTCCTCCAAACAGGAAGGTAAGGAAAGTCCCACGGAGGGCTTCAGCAAAGGGGCAAGATAAGGAGTGGGAACATTGGGCCAATGGGGTAATTTGCCATGGGCGTTATCCTCAGACAAAGGAACATTCAACTGGTGACTGTTTATCAAAGACAAGGATAGAGTGTTTTCTTTCAAAATTAGTCCTGATATCAAACTTCTGCCACCATTCGACACCCAAAATAATGGGGAACAAGAGGTTTCTGATAGCTTGAAACTGGTCAGACAATAGATAGGAACACCTGGAAATCAACTAATCCCATGACGTTCAGTGAGGATACCTTGAGAAGCCCCACCTCTAACCATACCACCTGGTGAGTAACTCAACTCAAGGTAGTCAGCAAGGTCTTGGTTAATAAAATTATTAAAGGCACCAGTATCCACCAGAGTAGTTGTTCTGAACTTTCCATAAGAGGATTTAAGGGTAGCGTTCAACAAGAAGTATCCAGAATGGGATTTATACAAAGCAGAAAACGCCACCATCTCACCAGAAAATTCTTCCTATGGCTTGAACAAGCCATTAGGGTATGTTTTGGAATCATAGAAGGGGGAGGGATAGTGGGCCACTCTTACTACTGAGGCCACATATCCCACCACACCTTCTGCAGGTGCATATACATCTTTATATTTATAATGAAGTTCCTTTTCCACCTCCTGAGAACCCCTAATCATGGTAGGGGTCAAACGAGGGTTCTCAGGGATAATCTGATATACCAGAATAGGGTCCTCATCCAGGCCATATGAGCATATAAACAGTTCATTTTGGGATAAATCGCTCACATTATAAAACGCTTTTTCAGGCTCTAACAAAACCACTCTCATTCTGATGGTTTGGTGTGCATCAATATCCAGGGCCATCACCCCTAAGCCCAGAACTGATGCATTGGCATGCACCTCAGAAATGTGTTTGAAAGAAAAAATGATAATAGAATCCTTTTTGTTAAATTTGGGTTCAGACCCTTCAATGCTCCCATTTTCTACCGAGATGGGGAGGAAATCAGTGGGAAGCATCTTACAATTCAAGGAAATATCATTAGTTGAGGACGCGATATATATAGGGGCAACCATGGGTAAAATTATCATGGAAGAATCATCTGAAACCTTTACTTCATTCTTGGGGCTGGACCCCTGTACAGTTCCAAATTTAGAAGAACTCGAAGGATTAGAAGGATAGGATTCCTTCATTTTAAGAGATGTGCGCAACTTTTTGACTTCAGTATTTATATGGTTTGATCTGATGATGGCCAAATTACTTGGCCCCTTCCAGGTTGGGGCAGAGAAACTACCTCAAAGAGTTTTGACAAGATGATCGAAGTTAGAAGAGGGTGACTGCCAAATTGGGGAGTTCCACATTGATATGTACAAGGTCAAATAGAGAAATGATGTTTTAACCTCATCAGTTAATGCCAAAGGCTGGGCTTTTTCGCAGAATTCACTTAAGTATGCTTTCATTGGCTGACCCACTTGACGCAGCAAAAAAAAAATTCAAAGAAGGAATGGAGGGATGCCTTGTCAGGTCAATTCTTCTCCAAGACCCGCTCCAAGCCCTCCACTGTTTGCCACAAAAGTGGTTGGGTGTGGAATACCGCAAAAACTCAGTCAGCTGCATTGGGAGACAACTGGGACAACAGATCCACTCCCCACAAAAGCGGATGTGAACTAGACAAATTATTTTTACCTAAAGAGGGTGTTGTCTCAAGGGAAGTCAAGGCCTGTTGAATTTCTGAGTAAATCTTGGGAGAAAGGCGGGGAACCACAACAACAGGATCGCAAAAAGTCTGAGACCACCAGGTACAAGCAGGAAGGGTGGGCACTTCCCAATTGGTATTTGCAAGAATAACGCCAAGACGCACCAATACAAAACCAAATGAGAAAACTGTGGTGAGCACCATTGTGGCAGTGACAAATGGCCAGCGCACCCAATTTACTAATAATGAAAGCCCACATGGATAATTCTCATGCACATATAATAAAAAGGTTGGTTGACTAATGTTAAGAGAGTGTCTGTAACTCTCTCGTTCCCACAAAAGTGATGTGGGATGCAAACCCACATTGCTAGAGAACTAGCCATTAGGAGAATGGGAAATAAGGCACCTCAAACAGTGCCTGTGCAAAAGGTACCCCAGGCAAGGGTGTAGAGTGCAACATATAGTACCAGGTAAGTGAGAAACATCACAACTTGAGTGGACCCCAGAGAGGAGTCCATAATCAAGTGTAACTTAGTGCCAGAAGGCTTGGGTGCCTCGATCTAGAGGGGACCTGAGCGGCCCAAGGGAGCACCTGGGATTTTGGTAAAATGAGATAAGAGGTAGTGGCCCACATAGTTGGAGACCTCCTCAAAGAGTTTTGCCACCAAGTTCGCCCAAGGAACCATTAGTAAAAATGTAAAATAACAGATAAATTTATTTAAGAAAGTCGACCAACAAGAAATGTTGGTTACAAAAAATGTATTTAAAGTGGGTCAGGGGAATTAGGGTTCTGCGGAAGTGTGCCTAAGCCTTGACGCTCCAATAAACAAATGCTTTCATCCATTTTTGTAAAATAAACCAAAAGTGCCTTCACTCGAGTGATCAATTGAAGCCATATTTTACCCAAGCTCAAGATTTCATAACTCAAACAGGATTTGAACCATTGCCCTCCAATTAACTGAATTGAATCACCTTCATTTGTAACATAAATTGTTCATTTCAGTGCCTGAGCTGAGATAAGGTGCTGGGCATTTTGCACCCCATTAGTACCAACTTGGGCATGCTTTGCTTGCACCCAGCATTGGTCTAAGGTATGTTTCAGGTCTGGAAGAGCCTGAAGTTTCACCTTCTGGGCCTCCTATCACCCAGCCTTATCTCTGGCATTAGTTCCCACTATTAAGTCATCCAACCATGACATGAAGACTATCCAGATTTTTTTCTTCATGTCAGATGTCACCTATGGTTACATGAAAACTGGAAATATAGTATCAACGCAGGAGACTCAACCCTCATCTTATTAAAGCCATATATGGGTCAAAGGTAGAGGAGTAATACATGAAGAGTGAGCTCAAGCAATTATTGGATTCTGGCTTATTTGTGCTCTCCAAAGTCTATGGTATCCCCAATGTTACTTATAAAATATAATAGTGGTGGTCACATGATAGTGATGAATACATGAAACTCAACAGCCTCTCTAAGAAGAACAGCTATTCAGTTTCAAAAGTTGACAATGTTCTAGCCTGACTCTCTGGCTTGAAGTAATTCTTCACAATGGACCTCATTAGTGGCTATTGGAAGATGAAATATGTCTCCAGAGGACCAATAAAAATGCTCGTTTTTATGCATGGAAGGATTATAACAACTTACCCGCCTCCCTCAAGGATTATACAACACTCCTGGCTCGTTTCAATGAGTGATGGATCACATCATGTATTATATCAAATTAAGCTGAGTAATTTTATACCTAAATGACTTAATAGTGCTCTCAAAAACCTTTACTGATTATCTGGACCACCTCTAGTCAGCCTTTCAAAAACTATAAAAGAACCACATTAAAATAAACTTGCAAACTATACCTTTTCTCAACAGAAATTTTAATTTGTAGGTCATGCTATATTGAGGGAAGAAATTCAACCCTTATACAATATGATTGAAGAAATCTCCAAGGTGCCTGAGATGAAGAGCCTCCAAGATATACAGGTATTGTTGGGATGTTAGCATATTACCAAAAATTTATCCCTAACCTTTCTTATATCACCTAATCTCTTGTACATTTGCTTGCCAAAAACACCCCTTTTGTATGGGAGTAGAGAAACAAACTGCATTTAAGTCAATGAATAATTTTGTTGAAGAGAAGACCAATTCTATGACATATGGATTATTAAACGCCATTCCTCCTGTTTATAGACGCCTCAAACATAGCTGTAGGTGCCATACTATTGTAACTAGATGATGAAGGCATTGACCATCTGGCGTTACATTATAGCAAAACGCTTTAAAAAGCTGAGAAGAACTACAGGTCACAAAGAAAGAGTGGTTAGCTGTTCTCCTTGTAGTGAAACTTTTAATGTCTCTTTTTGTACAGTATGAACTTTACAGTTGTTACAGACCACACTTTTTTAAAGTGGTTGAACTTATGAAAGATCCGACAGGAAGACTAGCCAATTGGCTCTCAAACTTAAGAACTATGACATGAATATTGTACATCAAGCTGGAACAAAGCACATGAATGTTGATGGGCTGACCAGATTATCTCTACTACATTTACATATTATTGAAACTGGATGGTTACACAACCTACTCATGGAGCCAGAAGTTTGGGAGGACAAAGATGACCAGTTCAGAAGATGCTAAAATGACACGCTCAAAATACAAAAGTTTTCAATGGAATATTATACAAGAAATTTGAAACTGACTGGATATCTTACTTACAATATTTGGAATGGGTATTATAATGGAAGCCCACAATACCTTATGACATGGAGGAGTCAGAAAAACTTACAAATGGATCAAGGACTGATATTCTTGAAAAGGAATACTGGACTTTGTAGTGGAAGTCTTAGACGCTTGTATAACATGTAAAAAACAAATACTACATAATGCCAAGCACAAGTATCAGTCAATGATCACTCAGCAGCTGTTTTATACCATCAGTCTTGATGTCATAGGACCACTGCCTGAATCCACAGGAGGAATTAATACATCCTTTTTAGTGATTGATTTCTTCACAAAGTGGGCCAAAGCAGTTACCATTCCTGTGCAGACCACCAAGGCTACTGCTACTTTTTATACCAAAATACTAGGCGCAGCTTCCTGCAGGTAATGATATATAACTACTGTAAGAACCTTACTTTAAGAGCTGTGAGAATCTTAGCTACAAGCATGCTAACTCAACAACTATTCCTAACACAATAAAACCATTAATTAATGGGAATTTAGAAAGAGAAAATGGGATGATAGTTTAAATATTATGCAAAAATGGACAAAAAAGATCCATTACAATGGTACCACTATCTCCCAATTGCATTGATGACTTATAGGATAAGTTTCTATCAAATCATTAAAATATCAGCTTTTTAAGGCCTTATATGGAAGATAACCTTTGATCTCAGATCTATTAGTTCATGAAGTTACCAATGATAATACCAAAGAGCCTGAAAAAGAACTAATAAGATTAGCCCAGAAGATTTTTCAGCTTCAATAGGAGTCATTGACAAATCTAGCCAAGACAGCTATGAGAGAAGGAAAAGCATCTTATGCATCTCGTCATGTTTACCCCTTTTGAAATTCAGATTTTTGTCTTGTACTATCACAACTGCATAGCACCCTGAGGAGGAAAATTTGATTCCATATGAGATGGGCTATATACTAAAACCTACAAACATGGGGATGAATACTCAATTAAGTCTTTATAAACTGGAGTAACTATCAACCGCGTACATTACTTATTCTTATATTGGTACTCTCCTGACATTATTCTTGAAAGGGGGTGACGTCAGATATTAGAATATTAGACATGATAATAATATTGATCATTTGACTCCTATGAGAGAATTGTTGCTTAGACCCAAGAAGGGGGTTAATGAAGTCACATTAATTAATCATAAGGAAAACTGATAGTTGGTGAGGCTCAAATTAACACTAGGAAATTTTTATAACAATTTGAGCCCAAGATACCCAAGATGAATCCTGCCTAATTGAAATGAAGGAGCAATGATATTTCAGGCAACTAATACACTAGGTAGCTCACAATGCAGTAAATTAAGATGAGCCTACAAAAGGGTAAGCATCAAGAATCTGCCCAAGAATTGACCTAAGTGATATTAAGTCTCATCTAACTTGGTACATTCAACCTTATTTTTTTCCCTATGTTAAATTTTGGGAGCTTGACTCTTAAGATTGTAGCTCAATTTTGCTCCTTTATCTAAATGCACATATTCTTGACAAATTGTGTTGATTAAATTGACTGAATAAACTGGGGCAGTAATAATATGAAAACTACAATTTTAAGTTGAGTGCTCTTAAAGCCACGTTGAATATAAGGGCTGACTCTAAACAGGTGCTTCTTTCTCTTAAAGATACCTTTGAATTAGTAGGGAACTTTTCCATCTTCCTTCACGCAAATCCAAGAGGAGATTTGATAACATACAAACAACCTAAGGATATCCAATCTTTTCACTCTTATCCCAAGAGTAAACTATACAAACCAATGTATAAATAAAAAAGCTTTTTAGAAAATTTAAGGCCTGCTTCTATAAAGAAATTATTGTAGTATTTTATAGTACACTTGGTGTACATATTTTTAGCAGCCCACTGGAGATTAGTTAACTTCTACTCCAAAAGGTTTTGACCCTTGGATTTAACTTCTGAATACTGGTGGGTTTCTTTGCCTTGATTATTCTCCAGTAGTGTAACCTTGATATTTAGCAATCATTTACTAGTGCTAGGAGCCAGGCACCAATTTTATTATAGCTGTGTTTCCTGATGACGCATACTAAAACCAAAACAAACATTTAAAAATGATTTGGTAGCTTCAGCAACGCCTCAATCATTTATTTGGAATGATACATCATAGTAATCTGACTATTGGGTGTTAATTCATCATTGAATCAACTACTCAATATTGTTGGGGATGATCTCCAATGAAATACTATTTGGACAAATCATTGTATCACATCCATTGATTATATACAGCTAATAATTTAGCCATCAATCATCAACAAATATCATACTTTAATTTTAAGTTTTGGAATGTTTAATCTTCCAGTGGGATGGATAATGTAATCAACTGAAGTTCTAACATCCTATTAAAAATATGCTATAAAGGCATTATACAATCTGGAATGCATCACCTGACCTAAAGTTTCCCATACAGATTTCCTTTTCTATTATTATTAATCCTTTTCCTTATAGGGTTATTATTTCAAATATATTATATAAAAACCCTTGCCTATATTATAATGATTTTACATCCTTAATATATATCTTAATTTTGGTACTTTACTTCAATGAGACCATTTTGTCATACTTACCATAGGATGAATAATCTACTTGACAGGACTAATCATGACTTGGCACTCTTAAAAAAATAACATAATTGTCTGGCACCTTAGACATCTTCAATTATAAACTGTCAGGCTTCTTGGGAACAGCACCATTGAGCTCAAAAATGAAAGCTAATAGGAGGTGCTTCAAACATTGACCCTAACATCTTGAAGTACTCAACCATCTGTAAAGTGGAAGTCTAATATGCCAATGCAGAAACCATGGCTTGGTGTAAGTCTCTGTAGGGCTGAAAAGCCTTCTGCATTGCAATTCATAAATCAAAGTTTAATAAAACTTTTGCACCTGCCAGGATTTGCGCTTCCTGGTAAAAATGATCATCAAAGGTGGCCAAGGTCTCATCCTTCTTAATAGGATTCTTATAAACTCCTGTTTGCAGATAGCCATCCATTCAGGGCTGCCAAACTTTTTCAAGATTGCCTCCTTTGCGTCTTTTTATGTCTAAACATCCCAATTCAGGTGAGGCAACACCATGTTTTGACAATTGGTGTCTAAACAGTCAATGATGGTTACTGCTTTCTGATAGTTGCTATATCTGAAAATTGTCATTTTTACTAGACATAAAATTACTGGAGCGATATCCCAGCAGAATATAGGTAATTTCAGAGTATTACAAACTTTATGGTCACTTTGTGATGAAGGTACTTGCCCAGTAACTCTACCAACAATGGGGGTATTTTTAGGAGTCATCTCTGAGAGTGCAGCAAAAATTTCCAGGCTTATTTCTCACAGGGTTGTACTTTTATAGCGGAACTTTCTTCATCTATATTGTTGTTAGCTTCATCTGCATCCATATGGATGAAATTGCATGTATGAATTTTGAGGTCTTGTAACTGCTTTATAATTTTTATTATACATCCTGAATCTAGCAGAATTGTCCTTTATCTTCTTTTCCATCAACTTTCTGTAACACCAATTCTATAATTACTTCAGTTTTCATCCACTTTAAGAAATTGACTTTTCCATAAAGATCATTGTTAACATCTATGATCTGCTCATTTTTTTTCCTTGGCTCAAGTCACTCTTTTATATAAGGTAGTCAAATTGAATTGTAATTACAATCCAAGAATTTTTGTTCACCATTTCAAGTTATGGTCACAACTTCAGGAGTTTGTTCTTGTATGGCATGTTGCTGATAACTTAAATGGTATATTTGGCCTGAAAACTCAACTATCCCTGTAGTGAGCACCAAATGTAACCTTATTGAGGTTTACTGCACATGTTTGAGGTGTGATTTGAAGTTTATTGTTGGTTATAATATACTTACATTAATAGTTTTACATAGACAAATTATTATGGTTGAGTTCTTCACACAATTTAATTAAATCTTCACTTCTAGATATGCTGATAATTTTCCTTTTGGTAACTGGAAGGCACTTCTGGACAAGGGAAAATTCCTTTAATTCTTTTACAAAAGTACTGGAGAACGACTTGTACAAGGGAAAATTATTCCTTAAACTCTATTCCAAGGGTTGGCACAAGACAAATAGAAAAAAAACTATCTCTTCCATTTAATTACTAAAGTACAATAAAAAGTATATAACTGTTTAAATGTTTTCCCAAAGAATGCTTCAATGTATTGTCTTTATTAAAAATAAAAAAGGGGTTTAAATAGTAGGGCATTCAGCACTCAAATCTTCTGTTGGCACCCATTAGGAATAGCATTTATTGCTGATAAATTTTAAACCCTAACAGGTTGCACTAATAATGCATAGTGCATCTGCTCGTGCATCCACCTAGTTGGTATCCACTGTCAACTAGATTATGACCCATCCTGGGTTAGATTTAAGAATAGTGCTTCAACGCCTTTATCCAACCCTCAGTGGAGTAACCTTATAAAAAAGTCAACTTGCTTAGATAATGAGACCATTTATCCATTAATAACAGATTACATTAGCTCAGGTTAACCTGCAAGTTAATGCCAAACCAAGAGTTGTCAATGCTTCAACAACTGCAAAACACCTTTATTAACAATAAACCACATCAAACACATAAGAAAGTCAATGGTTGATGATTGTCCAGTGATCTGAATCTTCATCAACAATGTCAGGGATCATCCCTGGTGAACATTAGTCATCTGAAAAATCAATTCCAGAGGAATAAATTAATAAACTATAGGGAAATAACCCAAACAATAGTTATCATTGGTAATAACTCCAACATTCACAAAAAGTTTCTTATTATAAATTGACCCTGCATATAAAACAGGTAATATATTATTATCTATCAAGCTGGATAGTGTGGCATATAAAAACAGACTTGGCGGTACCATGTTTGCTGTGGATGCTATCATGGATGCCTCAATAAACCCTATATTACCCCAATTTTTTTCTTAGCATAACATTTGTCTAACAGTTCTGACTGTTAAAATTTGTAACTTTATATAGGGCTTTTACTCATTTTGCAGTCACACACCATTATACCGCTTCTTCAATACTTTTCTTGTTTTAAAAGTAAAAAGTCATGTTAGTATGTTTTCTTATTTTACATTATAGCTATTATAGTAGCCTCCACTTAGCTTTAAATTTTTATTAAATTATGTATCAAATTTACAATATGTTTAGTATACCAGACTTCCCCTACTGAAGACCTTCCTGCGGTATACACTATTTATGTCACATTTTGAAATTTCAAATTCAGCTTCTACATGGCATTTTCATTATTCTTGTTCTACCATGAAATATAGCTTTAGAAACTCCACAGTAATACACTGCTACATGCTATTGGCCCACTATGCAAACGTTAGTGAAGTTATTACCCCACAGATTTCTCTCCTCTTAAGGCTGCCTGATTACTTTTTACTCCTACCTCATCCCTGATTTTGATTGTAAGTGCCTTTAGTATGTTTCATATATTTACTTTTCTTATGTTGGCCTTAGGTTTTTATTATATCATATCATTAAAATGGGGGCTCTCTTGGATTTTGGGTTCTCCTAGGGTTGATTGAGAATCTAAATTGGAAATCCCATATCAACTTTCTTAGCTACTTCAGAATAGCAAAATTGTAGACTCATAAAGTTTTGAAATCTATTTAGATAAACCTTTTTTGAGGTAATGAACTAGTAGGTCTTTATACATGACCAGTTTCTTACAAATAAGCACTATTGCTTGCTAGAGTATACATTTATGCCAAAGGTACTGGAGTTTAGAGTTTTAAAATTGAGTTGATAGATCTTGACACTGAATAAAACCTTACATGGTAAAATTTGGAACAAGGTAGCGCATTTGTAGCTTGATAGTTATGTGCTAAATAAGTTGCTAGTTATGTTCAATAGTAATAATTGAGCCTAACTGAAGGCATATCTCCTTGCTTAAAACCAATCCTTGGCACTATCAGAACCAAAGGCCAAGTGTATATAACTTGAAAAAAGGATTAAAACTAACTAAGTTATTCTTAGAATAGAACTTTCATTAGTATGTATAACTTTATTATAAAATTTAGGTATTTTATAGTAATTTTAAAGTGATCTTAGCACTATTTTGATTGGGTTTAAGATATGACATTTGTATTATAGATGCTTGGAAATTATGGCCAAACCAGAATAGACTAAATGGGAATAATGGGAATAATGGATAAAATAGAGGTCAATGGCATCATTTTTATCAGAAAAGCTTGTACTTTCTACAGTCATTTTATGAAAATCATACCGGATTGTTTTGGATTAGGTGCTTTGATCAACCTCTCATTGATTTTTATATAGGTTAGACTATTTTAGCCCTTGGATTTGATATAAAAAATTAGCCAACTAAACCATTGGACTATATTCAAATTTTTTGGTATCATGTTGCTCAGTATTCTAAGAGTCAAATATACCATTTGGCAATGTGTTTCCCACTTGAGTGGTAATTTAATAAAGAGCAAAAAAAACATACAATTGAATTTTTTACTTTTAACATTCAAGTTTTTTCTTATACTTATACCAAATTATAGGGCAGACTACTTTATGTAAATATACTAGCTGATTTACTTAGCATTGCCTGGGTTTAAATTTTAGTAAATGATTCTAATCAATTATTTTAGATCTTATATTGGTAGATGGCCATTGATAAGATTATGAAGCAAATGAATCTGTTAAATCAATTAAATGACCACCAAACTGCTTAAAAAACCATTGAAACTATTGTATAAAACTAATAACCTTAAACCATTTGCACAAAAAGATATTAATTACTATTAAAAGCATATATATTTTCATAGATTGTATATCTTAAACATTTATTAAGATTAAAAAATCTGCCTACTTTAGTTTCCCTGTTGCATCAAAGATTTATGCCATGTTTAGTTAAAATAGGTTCAGTTATTTAGGGAAATATGAAACAAACAAATATATATATATATATATATAATACCTGCCTACAGTAGAGAGTACCCTATCTGATTATATTGATGCAATGAATGCAGCAGATATTATTAATGAAACCATAATTCCTCTCTTCAACCTTCAGCCAAATTCAGGTGATATGCCTACTCCATTCTTGTCTGCACTGGCACATTCCCTCAAACACCCAATTTGCCCCCCTTCCCCCTCAGTTATGCTAGGCTAGGGGAACCTGGTCTAGCATACTAGAGGTTAAATTGGGGTTTTTTTTAGCAATTTTGTTCCTTTTTTTATCCTGCTTTTTATTTTTGTGTCGGCAAGGAGGGACCCCTGGTCCCTTTACCTTGAATAAAATAATACCCGTTTATAATGACTTTAACTATATAAGATAATTTTATTCTGATGATGCATAAACAATAAAGTAATCAAAGTTTACCAATCATTTCAATAATGAATCAGCCAGGACACTTCTCTTTATATATGTTAAGTCTGAAAATACATAAACGTTTTATAACAAAGTCTTACCTAAAGGACACTGCAGGAAAATTTTACAAATCTTTCTAATTTTAAGTCACGTTGGATAAGATATTTTATATCTAAAGCTTATAGATAGAATTTCTAACTGTAAACTTTAATTTCAGATATTCAGTTTAGACTGCCTTGAAAGACCAATAATCATTCTATCCATTTTTGCATGTTTCAAAATATTTAGAGTGCATTTAAAATTCTTTAAAAAATTTCTTCAGAAATAATCTAGCTTCATAATAGATGTTGGCTCTTAAGATAAGCAATGATTAGCCTTTAGCTAATGGACTGATTAATCATTCAAATACCTAAACTATAACTGGTAATTTTATTTTATTGTACAAGCTTAAGGTTAGAATTAATGTACTGAAGAAACGGATGGAAATTTAACCGTCTAGCGCATGGATCCAATGTTAACAACTAGCTGAACCTATCAACTTTATGACTGTTAAGCCCATACATAATTTTGCCGTCATATAAGTGCGTCAATATGATAATAAAATTGCAGACTTATAATGAGGAAAAGTGAATAGAAGAGCTGTAATTAAGTTTAAAAGCGGTGTGGAGCAACCAATCTAAAAGTTGAAAGTGAATTGAGTTATGTGATGCAATTTTTAAATGGAATCCAATTTAAGCAACCCCAAGGAGGCACAGAAATGCAAACTCTTATGTGAACAAAATTTAACCTATAATAAACCAATGGGCCAGAACAAAATTACTATCTTAAGAAAGCTGGGATGATAAGCTTGTAAGAGAAGTCTAAATAATTATTCTTTTTTATCGGTGGTATCCCTAAACTCGGCATCTTTGGCTTCAGTCTCTGGGGATTTGGAAGAATTCTCGGCGGCGCGCTGCTGGTAAAGCGGCTCAAAGAGCTTGAGAGACGCCTGCTGCAGCTCAGCAGTTTTGGCCTTGACCTCTTCGGCGGTAGCTTTGATATCGCCGCTTCGAACTTTGTTAGCAAACTCGGTGAGCGCAGTTATCTGAGATTTAATTTTAGTGACTTCATCAGCATCGAGCTGTTTCTCAAACTTGGCCAGGTGACCCTCAGTATCACCAACAACGGAGTCGGATGAGTTGCAAGCCTCAACTAGGTCCCTGCGCTCCCGATCAGCCTCAGCAAACTTCTCGGCATCTCTAACCATACTCTCAATTTCATCCTTGTTAAGACCAGAGGAGGCAGCAATGGTGATCGACTGGTCCTTTTGGGTGAGCTTGTCCTTGGCCGCGACGTTGACGATCCCGTTAGCGTCAATATCGAAGGTGACCTCGATTTGGGGGATCCCTTTGCGGGCAGGCGGGATGCCAGTAAGTTGGAAATTGCCAAGCAACTTGTTGTCACGCACAAATTCACGTTCCCCCTGGAAGACTTTAATGTCTACAGCAGTCTGGCCATCGGCAGCGGTGGAGAAAACCTGCGACTTCTTGGTGGGGATAGTGGTGTTGCGACTAATGAGGCGGGTGAAGACGCCCCCAAGTGTCTCAATCCCAAGCGATAGGGGAGTGACGTCGAGTAAGAGTATGTCGGTGACTTCACCGGCAAGCACACCACCCTGGATGGCAGCTCCAACTGCGACGGCTTCGTCAGGGTTGACACTTTTGGTGGGTTCGCGACCAAAGGCTGACTTGACCGTTTCTATGACTTTGGGCATGCGGGACATGCCGCCAACCAAGATCACTTCGTTGATATCCTTGGTAGTGATGCCGGCATCTTGGATAGCTTTTCTGCACGGTTCAATGGTGCGGTCGATGAGTGACTTCGTGAGCTGTTCGATCTGAGAGCGGGATAGCTTCATGTTGATGTGCTTGGGACCAGTGGCATCGGCTGTGATATAGGGCAGATTAATGTCGGTTTGAGCAGTTGAGGAAAGTTCAATCTTAGCCTTTTCCGCAGCCTCGCGGATACGCTGGATCGCAATGCGGTCTTTGGAAAGATCAACGCCTTGCTCGTTCTTGAATTTGCTGACGATGTGGTTCACGAGAGCAATGTCGAAATCTTCGCCTCCGAGGTGGGTGTCGCCGTTAGTGCTTTTAACTTCAAACACCCCCTTCTGAATTTCTAAAATTGACACATCAAAGGTGCCTCCTCCAAGATCGTAAACAGCGATGGTTTTGTCTCCCTCCTTATCAACTCCAAAAGCCAAAGCGGCTGCAGTGGGTTCGTTGATGACTCGAAGAACGTCTAGCCCAGCGATGGATCCAGCATCCTTGGTGGCCTGACGCTGAGAGTCGTTGAAATAGGCTGGGACGGTAATGACGGCATTCTTGACCGGCCTGCCAAGGTATGCTTCGGCAGTCTCCTTCATCTTTCCAACAACAAATCCGCCAATTTGAGAGGGACTGTACTTCTTGCCTCGAGCCTCAACCCAAGCATCTCCGTTGGTGTGCTCGACAATCTTGAACGGGACAGCGTTGACGTCGTTCTTAACTTCGGAATCACTAAATTTTCTCCCGATAAGCCGCTTGGTAGCAAAAAAGGTGTTTTCTGGATTGACCACCGCCTACCTGATTTAGTTGTGCTTCTTTAAAAGAGTTACCTGGCGCTTAGCGGGGAGACCGACAAGAAGTTCGTTTTCCTTGGTGAAAGCAACCACCGAGGGAGTAGTACGACCACCCTCCGAATTTTCAATCACGCGAGGGGTCTTGCCCTCCATAACAGAAACGCAGGAGTTGGTAGTACCGAGATCGATACCAATTACAGCTCCCCGGACTTTTGAACTGAACAAAGTAAGATAAAAGCAAACAGAACAGCTACCTGCTGAAGCGAACACCCTGGACTAACTGAGGTCTGGAAATCTGAAAATATTTAAATACGAATCAAATCTGTATGTGTAATTAAAAACTTTTCTGCAAAAACATAACTGACCTTAATTTTGTCCCTAAATTAAATGTGCAATAAAACCTGACAATATTTCTCAAAAAATATCTCAACACAAAAAAGCAACAAAGGAGTTCAAACTAAACTATGGAAAAAAACAAGTCAAATCCACGCTGATTAATCTGCATATAAAATTTTATAGTAAGATAAACAAGCGCTAAAGGAATACAAGTTGCAGCAACAAGATTTTCTATCAAAATCAAAAAATGGCATCCGTAGCAAAAGAGCATTAAACAAAAAACACTAACTACCTGCTGAGATATGCCAACGCAACTACGCGTGGAAAAAGTTCTAGCCAATTGGCTCAACATATAGCAATCAGTTAAATCAAGTTTAAATTAAGCAAAGATAAGGTAGCTTAGTTGAAATCTTATTTAAAGTGCTCGACTCTATTTATAGCCTTAAACTTTATACTCTGGACTTAGCAGTTATAACCTAACACATCACCCAGCTCATTGACTATCCCACCCTTCTCTAAAAAAAACTTTAAAAATTTATACAATCGCAACAGACATTTGAAACCATCAAAGTGACGAATAATCAATACTAATGGAGAAACTTCAATTAAATTCTAGAATGTTCATTCCACTGTTCCATTAATCTTGGTTAGAAATCAATTTGATGGAGTCCCTAACATTACATTGGAAACCTTTAATCGAATAGCTGGCATTTGATTAAATGCTTTTGACATGTCCTAAGGCTGGGGGGTACGTTCAAAATCCAGGCAAGTATGAGATCATAGCATGATGAGCTATAATCATTAGAAATGGCTATTGTTTTTGTGTAAAACTGACCAATAAAATCAACCAGATTAGTAAAATAAATTATTGCAGATAGCAATCAGTAAATATAGCATAGATTGACCAATAAAATCCACTAAATTTATTAAAAATGAATTATTGTAGATGGCAATCAGTAAATTAAGCATAAGTCAGCCAATAAAATCAACCAAATAAATAAAACCATGTACTATAGATATCAGAAAGTTTACCATATAAATGACTAATAAAATCAGCTAAACATTAAAAACTACCAACCTTATACCTGAAACATTGGACCAACTAAATCAGCTTAACAATTATATATATGTATATATATATATATCATAATTATTTATCTAGTTTATTTGAGATTGGTAAGCAGTTTAGAAGTAAAGGTTGAAGTAAACATGAATCTATAATAATTATATTTATAAGATGATTTCTTAAACCACATGACTAAATGCTACCTAATTCGAATAAATTTTAATCTATCTACCAGCTATCTGACTGCTGTCATACACAGTTTTTAGTTAGGCAATTCAACCATTACGTAATTGATATAACCATCTCAGTTATTCTTTTAAAAGTTGAATGACAAAACACAATGATAGTATCATATAACGGTAAATAGATAAGATATTAAAGAAGTTTCTTAACCTTTTTTTAGTACTAGATGGTCCCAACCCGAGGGGGATTCATCGATGTGAAGTTTCTTAACCTTCAGTCATAAGGTATATATCATGCACTTGAGCTTTTTATCACAAGGTAAAACTTGAAATCATTTTTTCTAAGACTGCAGGAGCAAAGGGGAAATGGTCATTTCTATATAACATCGGAGATCAATTAATTTAAGTTGGGACTGAAGCAGAGTAGATATCAGACTTTTATGACAGTACAGTTCTAAAAACCTAAGGCGTTGTAGGATAAAAGCATCAATAGCTTTACAAAATATATTTATTTGAGGTAGGCTGACCAGGGAGGACTACCGAAACTGAATTGAATCGATCAACTTAAAACCCTATGGGGGAACTTAAGTCGATAGAGTTTTCCATTCACTTCAGGACGAAATTCAGGTTCTAGCCAGCTCCATATTGATTTCGGATGACTAACTTACTTTCCGCCAATGGAGTCCACAGCTGGCACCCCAGTATTTGTGCAGAGGGCGGGATTCAGATCCGCGCCTCTAAGGTGGCAGTCGGACGCGTCTTGAAGCTTTGCCAAATATAAAGCCCACCCCAGTTAACCTAACAAACGTGTATTTTATATAGACTAGTGGTCGCCCAGTGGTCGAAATTCGACCGCAATCATTAAATTTTTAAGTTTGAACGTTATTGAGGTTCTTTTGTCAAAGAGTATACCTCTGTAATCATTGCATATAATTTTTGACTTTTGTTCTATTACGTCAGCTGCGAGCGTGTACACATACGTCATTAGCGTATGTTTGCCTTAATTCCCTGCAATACCTTTGAAATTTAATTTAATGTTAGTAACAGTTGAAAAAAACACAATTACAGCTTGTATTTGTATTTATTTTTTGATATAAATGCATTGTCAGTTTTATTTTTTCATGTTATTATTGAATCAAATAAATGCTAATAAAAATGAGACTTGATACTTATAGAAGTATAAGATACATTGTTTTCAATTCCAGTGGATTACATTTCATTATTAATAAGGTACAAAATTGAAAACAGTTTAAAAATTATATGCTACAAAGCTTATATAAATTATTTTTTTTCTATTATTAATTTTTGAGTTATTTGAAAAGTATGAAAGACAGGAAAAATGAGGTTTAGCTTGGCTAAGCCATTTTTAAAAAGCAATAACGCATTTTTTGACATTTCCTTGTTTTTTATTGCCATACTGACCAGGTTTTGCCAAGGCTACAGTTATTTTGCCTACCTTTTTCAAATTATGTAAAATTTAAATAAAAAAGTAATACAAAATAAAAGATGAAATAAAAAATATGTGCCTCATATTTTTTATATATTTTTCTTTAAATCAAAAAAACTGAGCAGTTAAAAAATAATGTTGTCCCTTGAACTTAAAATAGTTTGAAAGTGAATTTAATGATTCAGAACTTCTGTATAGATGATGTTTTTTATGAAAACTTTTTACATCATTTGCTAAATACCCTTGACCATTATATTTGGAAATAAAAATCTTGGACCATCAAATGATTGAACTCCACTTGCAATGTTTTGAAATCAGGGTTTTTATGTGTTCGCAGGTGCTAATTTACCACTGATTTCAACAATATGGCAGGAGAAGGATTATCTCAACTGCCAAATAAAACTAATGGAGGGTTTGTTCACCAATAAATAAATACTACCACTTAAAAGTTATTGTAAAAGTTTGGTTTTATCAGCTTTTTATTAAGTGGTGGTGAGGGGATTAGAAAAGAGAACCCACTCAGTAAATTGATATTTAGTATTTAAGCTCTCAAGGCTCAAAGTTTGTATTGCTTAGTAAAATCTAAATTTGGAAATATTGAGATTTAACCTATCAGATCTTGGAAAACTCACCTTGTTTTTGATAAAATGATCAATGGAAAGTCAATTGTTAGTAGGATATGATTATGAGGTGACAATTTATTTTATTTAACTGAGGTAAGCTGACCAGGGGATGGATATTACCAAACTAAAACTAAAAATCATAATAAAAATAATGATTCAAACAAAATGCCCAAAATGGACGGATCAATTGAATCATACTTAATAAAATATCCAACCAGGTGGGCAGCGGTTAATGCTATCCCTCCATAGTGGATGGGGAAGGGGGATTGGGGGCTCATCTTCAGCTGCATCCATCTCATCCCAGAGTAGGGTGCGTGTTAAGGCAGATAGTAAGGGTGTGGGGGCATCGTTGGTATGGGGTTTGATATCCTTGATGACTGGAACTTCCAAATAGTTGCCAGCCATCATAATGCCAATGATGTATTTGGTCAAAGCATCTTAGGCTTTGAGGTGGGTGTCTGGAAATTTAACAAATATGGCAATATTGGTTCAGGTTATTTTTGCTTTTGGATCCCATGCTACTGTTACCACATTCTGGATGGCTTCAGTGATATTTTTGTGTAACATTTTCATATTGATCTTACTTTGTGTAGTAAGATCTTTGGGATAATGGGAGGTAGAAATCCTCCTGTGAGTGCAGCCACAGATTTGGTGGCAGCTTTGTGGAGTGGATGGCAATCTGGTGTGGTGGCTGCTTCTACTGCAAGCTGGTGGTTGCTGTAAAACAGTTTGGTGTTAGGTTACAGGATATATTTCTGAGGCAGGAATTTTGTATCCCATTCTGCGCTACAAAGCCACTTGACTTGCAGTGATAGTCCTTCAATGACATTACCTGATTCATCAATTTTATCTAAATACTCCCATGGGTTTTGGTTGAATTGGATTGGGAATCAGCGTATAGTTGAGGATTGGCTGGATTTCTGAATTTTGCCAGGGTCAAACTGGGGTCCACTCCTGTGCTTGATTAGAAGAATCATGTGTGGCCCTGGGGCAAGGTGGATGCTGATTGGTGGCTGCAGGTGCAGCTGCAGCATCAGGCATTGGAGGAGGGGAAGGTAGGACTGTACCCAATGTCAGAGTTGGCGCAGGGTGGGTGGTGGATTGGTGGGCGTTGGGCAAACTTTCAGTATCGGCAGAAGTTTCTGAGTATGGGCATTTGTGTTTCAAGTGGTCTAACTCAAAACAGGATAGACAAATCATCTATCTGCCCTTGACATGGGCCCAGAATGGATGGTTGGGGGCAGATGGGATGGTGGCATGAGGGGAATTGCCAAAGAAATTTTAGTAAATTCAGGGCTGATCATGGCATACTCCTGAGGCCCAGCAAGGCATGTGGTGTAATGGATGGTATTAATCTGTTCATTGCATTTTGATTCAGGTTCAGATTTTCTGAATCCAAATTGATCCTCCTAAAAAGATTTTTGGTGTTTGTCAGGTTTGGGCGCTGGGTTGTGCATCACCTGAATTATTGATTAGGCTCTTGCAAGCTGAATCAATGGTTTAGGTGAGGCCCCAGAAGGGCAACCTTTAAGGTTGAGCCCACACAGTTGCAAACTTCAATTAGAATTCTCTCTTTCTCTGGTGGCCTTGGGGCCACCCTTACCTTATCTTACCTGATGATCCACGCACAACAAGTTTTTGTCATGTCAACAAAAACTTAGGTTTTTGGGGTTTGATCTCCCTCAGATATACTGTCTTTTCCTTGGTGTGAATTGTGTCAAACCTAAGGTAAGATGGCAATCAGAAACTGGGACATTTCCAACCATTACATGTGGCTCATTTGGGACCACAAATTGTAGGATGGGGTTGGAGCCCTAGGCTGCCAAACTGGCCATCAGCTCCTGGTGGAGCACTTCAGGGGGGAGGTGGGTGGGCAAACCAGCAAACTGGACCACCAAGGTGGTGTTTGTTGGGAGCCAGGTCTGGAGTTGTTGGAAGGGGAATATTATTATAAATTAATGGCACCTTTGCCACAGTGGCTGCATCAACTTCACAGGGGCGGCCAAGATCAAAGTACCCCTTATAGGGTTGGAAGTCAATAAAACAGGCTGGTGTCATCACTACCTGAGACATTTTGATAATGGCTTAGTCATCATAGGGGAATAATTTCCCATATTTGACCCTAAGGCTGAAACGCATGTTGCTCCAGGGGAGCACCAGGGGGCAGTGGGGCACCGCTTGGGTTTGGGCAAGATGGGCATCAGGATTTTTGGGAGGAATGAATTGTCCCAAGGGTTTGGAATGACTGGGCGGGCCAGTCTGAGCGCGTTTTCCTGTCAGACAGAAAACAGAGGGGGGAGTTTTGCCGCTGCTCCACGCTGGGACAGTCAGCGGGGGATCTGATGACATCAGAGCAAGACTTCAGTGTGCAATTAAGTGTTTGCTTTTAATTTACCAAATAAATTGCTCAGAAAGTTATGCCGAGCAGAGAGTGTGTGTGAGGTGACAACTTATTAAACTTTAACCAATCAGTGGTCATGAAAATATTTTTACCTTGCAGGATTTCTTCCACCCTATAAAAGGGGATGGCTTCCGCAAGGTAGGTTGTACTAAACTAGTGGTGGCAAGGGAGGAGCCTTCAATGGGCTATCCTGAATTTGCTGAATAGTTGGTGCAATTCTATTACCTGACTTTGTGATATTGGGCTGAGTATTATTGCTAAATTTATTACCCCAATTCAAAGGATTCCACCAAGAATTGGCCAGGGTCTTTTAGCCAATTTCATCCTCATTTTCCTCCTTAGTTTGATCCAAACCACTTTTATTAAATAATTGGACTTTTAATTGTCTGACATTACCCCCTTTGAGAGTTTTAGGAAGAAAATAAGAGTTCAGGAAACAGCCATGTACTCTGTTTAGGGTGATACATGTGGCCAAAGATTTTATAGAATACTCTTAACCCCCTTGTAAGTGACATTGAAGGGACCCTCTCAAATAGATCCAAGTTTACCGCTTCTAGGTGTGATGTGGTTATGATAGTACAGGACCAGGTCAGACACTTTGAAGGAAGGTATGGGAGCCCAAAATTCATTGTCCACTTGTCCCTCTTTTGTAACTATTTTAGCTAAGTTTGTCATAGCCTCAGATTAAAGCTGAATGATACATTGAGCCAATCTTCTCATGACCTTTTCAGGTTTCTCAATATTAGAGAAAAAATTCTCTTTAGCTAAAAGGGCAGGTATCCCTGGTTCCCATCTATATAGAACATGGAATGGGGACATTTTCAGGATCCAGTGATAATTAATTCAAAATGCCATAAGAGCACTGGGTAGTAATTAATCCCAGTGAAGTGGATCAGATGAGGCTATTTTATGCAGTATAGAAACCTAGGTTCCATTTGCTATCTCCACAGTTCCATTGATAGAGAGATTATATGGTGCTGAGAAGAGTTGTTGGGTCACCTAGATGTACCCAGGATCTTGACTACTCTGAAGGTGAAGTTCTTACCATTATCACAGAGTAGGACTTGAGGAAAGCCATAGTAAGTAAATATATTTTGGTGTAGGAACGTTGCAGTGGCCTTGGCCATTTGGGCAGGGAGAGCCACAGCTTCAACCCACATAGTAAAGTGGTCAGTGGTTACTAGGATAAATTTGTTTCCAAAGGTAGTCTGTGGAAATAGGGACCTACTATGTCTAAACTGATGGTGTGGAATTGTTGTTGAGGGGTAGTTGGTTGATATTGGTATTTGGTCTTAAAACTGGATTGCTTCTTACTCATGAGGCAGGCATCAAGACTTTGACAATAGTTTCCGTGATTCCTTCCCAATAGTGCCACTCACTAATCCACTCATAGGCTTTCTTCACTTCCCCATGACCTAGGGTAGAGTGAGCCTCCATGACAATAGGTACACGTTCCAAAGGCCATAGATAAGGCAACCACTTTGCCTCCACCTGCTTATACATCTTCTCGTTCTCCATTTTGGTGTTGTAGAAGTGCCAGGCTAATATTTTCAGAACTGGTTCATCATCCTCATCCCAGTCATTGGGGATCATTAAGAGGTCATATAACCTCTCCGCCTCACTGTTATCCCTGTTCAGGATGGGTAGCTAAGTTAACCCATCAACATCATATAACAGGTTCCTGTAAAATGTTCAACCTTCATGTCATAATGCTGGAGCTTTAGAGCCCAGTACGCTAACTTCCCAGTAGGATCCTTCATATTCTGTAACCATTTCAAGGAAGCGTGGTCAGTAACCACAGTGAAAGTATTGCCATAAAAAAAAGTATGGTAATGTTTTACAGTTAACAAAACAGCAAGGCACTCCTTATCTGTGACGCTGTAGTTTCATTTCGCCTTTGATAGCATCTTACTGAAATATGATACAGGATGATTTACACCGTTTTCAACCCAGTTGGGATAAGAAGGCCCAACGGCGTAGTCCAAGGCGTTGGTAAAAAAGATAAAAGGTTTATTAAAATCAAGATGCCATAAGGATAGGATGTTGTTGCATCAGCTTCTTCAGCGTTTCAAAGGTGGCTGCTTGTTCTGTACCTCAATAAAAATGGATGTTTTTAGCTAATAGTTGAATGAGAGGCTCACTGAGCTGGGCGAACTTGGGTATGAACTGATGGTAATACCCCATCATACCCAGAAATACCTGAATGTCCCAGAGGTTCTTAGGGGCAAGCATTTTGGAGATAGCTTTGACCTTATCTTGTAAAGGCTATATTCCTTCTTGGAAGATAGCATGCCAAAAAATCTAGCTTCTTTTGGAAGAAGGTGCATTTTGATGGTTTCAACTTGATTTTAGAAGCCTGCAGGCGTTGAAAGACTTCTTTTAAATGATTGAGATGATTGGTGAATATCTGAAAAAAACAATGATGTCATCAAGATAGACATATATGAAGCTTAGCTTGAGGTCCCTCAGAATGTGATCCATTGCACATTGGAAGGATGTCAGCGCGTTGCACAGCTCTTGGGGTAGGCGGGTGGCTGAAATAAGCCTTCACTACAAATGAGATAACATTTCTCCTGATATTGGGGAGAAAGATCCATTTGCCAATATCCGCTGGCCAAATCCATGGCTGATAAGAATTTTGAGATAGAGAGTTGGGCAAGGGCATCATCTATGCAGGGGATAAAATAGCTGTCTTTGTTAGTGAGGTTATTTAGTTTGCGGTAGTCCATCACTACCTGAAGACCTCCTTTCTTCTTTTTGACCAATAAGAGAGAAGACACCCAAGGGCTTTGGGACGGTACCAATAACCCAGCGTCTAATAACTGCTTGAGTTCAACCCTCATTTGATGCTCTTCAAACTTGGACTTATGGTAAGGTTTAATCAAATAGGTTTAGCATCACCAACATCAATTGAGTGGCTCCACCCCTTCATATGCCCATAATCCTTGTCAGTCTGGGAGAATTTATCACTATATGTATTCAATAGAGAATAAACTTGTTTAAGCTCATTGGGAATTAGGTCATCTAAAATGTGGACGTTAGGCAGAGTACACACCATCTGATTAGTGAATAAACCCATATCCAAAATTGAACCAATAAAGTGGACACTGTTAATCTTATTGAAAAGTATTAGCAGATCTTTCCCTATCTCTTGATGTTTTTTTGACAATGATGGGTTTATTAGTAAGGTTCCCCAATAGGATATTAATGGGTCGTTGGTAGGTGGGGTCTAGTATACCTGGCAACATCTGGTGTTCTAAAGAGCTTACTCCATTAATGCTTGTTATGTGCTGCAGACAGGCTTGAGAATCTTTAGAGTAATGTTGGTAGCGACCACCTGTTGTTTACCAGCTTTGATTACTGTTTCTTCTGAAGCATAAAAGGAAATGCCCTCTGAAGCATCCACCAATTTGGGAAACTTTTTTGTGTTGCATCCAGGGGTCGTGTAGAATAATGGTAAAGCAGAAGAAGGGTATTCAGATAAGCAGGAGTAAACTTTTTTACTGGGTTCTTCATTGGTAAAGAGTGGAGGGACTTGACCATCTAGTACTAAAAAAAGAGTGGAGGGACTTAATACTCAAGTAGGAAGAGGTAACCCTGCTTCATGTTGATTACGCCATCATACTCAGTCAATAACTGCATGCCAATGTGCATGTTGTAAGCATTATTTTCCAAAGCCACAGCGGGAGCTGACAAGATGAGCTTTCCAATCCAGATAGGCAAGGAGGAACAGGCTTTAATAGCATGGGTGTTGTTGGGACCCGTCGTTCCAAATTCCTGTGTACACTTGAGATCAGGAGCCAGCTTAATCTTCTTGATCAGCTTGGAAGAGAGAATGTTCACAGGAGATCCAGTGTCCAAGATAGCCCTAACCTGGACTTTTTGAATAATGACTTCTACCTTAGTTATGGTCCTTCCAAAGTTAGGGGGGATAGCAAATACTTCAATAAGATGGAGAATATAGGTAAGCTTTTTAGCTGTCCCAGGGTAGTTATCTTTAATGGACTGTAGGATGTGAACATGATAAATGGTCAGATCAGCAAAGCAATAACCTGGTCAGCATTGCTAGTGGTATCAATAACCTCAGGGCACCACAGCACTTGATTAAGGTAGGTTTCTTGAGGGATCAGGGCTTTATCTACCCCTTCAGGGTTCAGCTGATCCAGTATACCTACTATAGCAGGGGTTCCTAGAATATAATAGCCAACGTCCTCAAAAACCCCTTCAGATTCATCATCTGAAGTGTTGTCCACACACATTGGATGAATGCAAGAAGAGCTGTCAGATGTGGAGGCCTTAACTTTAGTATCTGGGAAATCATTTGTAGTGATGATCATTGGAGGAGCAAATGACTTAGCTTGAGCAGCCTTGTCCTTGAGCCCATGGTTGTTTGGAGTGACTTTCACTGGAGGGAGAGGTATGGGCTTCCTCATGGCTACAGGTTTTGGATTAGAGTTGGCTGGGGAAAATAGCATCTTGGAGGGGATGCTTTAACTACTTCAGCTTTGGGTTGATCAGAGGTTTTGTGCCTTAGAGAAACAGGTGGTTTAGCTTTAGCAATCTGGTCCTTAAACCCATTGCTGGTGGGGGTGAATGTCACCTGAGAAAGGGGTTTAGGCTTATGAGCAGGCTTTGGGACCACTTGGAGAGGTTTATTAGATGGCACAAGCTGACCTTGGTGGCAAGATGGGGGCAGGGTGCGCTGGCCCATTGATGATGATGCATGCTGACTTACTAGCTTGAGAACCTCAGGTTGGCTGAGTGAAGGAAGATCAGGTTTGAGCTGCACTGAAAGTGCTGGGCTCAAAGTATTAACCAGCATGTAACAAACGGGTTTGCGCCAATATCCCACAAGGGAATTGGGAAGTAAGAGCCATATAACTGACTCTAAAAGGGACCAGCCCACCAGAGTTAATCCCTGAACCCATTTGCCAAGTTTCGCCATTGCCGCATGCCCTCAAATTCATGTCCACGTGTTGTAGGAGGATACTGAGTTATACGCCAATGCCACACCATGCCCACTATTAGAGATCATGTCTTCCAATATGATTATTCTATCTTTTAAAATAAAATATTCTTTTCAAACATGCAACCAAATCTTTATTTGATTTTAAAATTTATTGTAGAAGACTCAACTGGCTATTCAAGCCAGCCTATCCTCAAATATATAGTGCTTTGCAAATATAAAAAAGCTTTTCCTCTATGCCAAGGTCTCCTGAACTGTCCAGAACATCCTAGGTGAAGATTCCATTCCCCATGGAATCATCATCCAAAACACTCATAAGTCCAATGTCATAATGACTTGGATGCATTTCAACTTCAGACTGACGAATTTCCCTTGCTCCAATTCCTCTTTATTCAGGTTTATTCTTATGAAATTCATATCAAGATCTAGTACTAACTGATTTTTAGCAATGTACGGATTAGGTACCACCTGATCCATTACACAGCATAGGGGTTGTCATAGCCTCCTTTGTTGGGAGTTCAGTTAAACACTCCTCAATGGTCCAAACCTGGGGGTTCATCACAGCTTCATTTGTTGTTGCACAGGTAAGAATATCAGCAACGTCTAAAAAGGCCTCTTTTATGTCACAGACTTTTTTAAAAGTTCACTTTATGGAGATGATAGCCAATCTAAAAAGGTTGAGAAGCTAACCCAGTTAACATGGTCATAATGGCATCATCCAGGTTTAACATGTGAGATGCTGACAACCTCTGAGCAGCAAGGTAAAATTTCTCAGAAAAGGCAATGATCCATTCAACTTCAAACAACTAATGCACATAAAGGCCTGTTTTTCTCTGTTTAAACTCTGTTTAGAACCAAATTCTGCTATAAGAGATTATTTAACCTTGGACCAGGTGTGTAGAGTATCCATATAAGGGACCATCATTTCTTGTTCCAAGTGACTTAAATGAGGAAGGATGTCCTTGACCTTCTAGTGATTAGTCGCCCCTTTCATGGCTGCTTCATAAACTATAAGAATGAAGCAATACTACCCTCACCAGGGGTGAACTTGTCCTTCAAGGGACACTAAATGAGCGTTGTTTAATCTTTTTAAGTCTTGATAAAGTGCTTGCTAGTTGTTATCCAGGGGCAAATAGCTGGGGTTTAGAAGCAGAAGGGAGGTTGCAAGGATTATTCACCCCAACACCCTCCATTTTCAATTATTGTTTGTGGTGTACTACCCCCTGTAGTAAGCGCCAATTGTTGGAATCAGGGTTTTTATGTGCTTGCAGGTGCCAATTCGCCACTGAATTCAACAATATTGCAGGAGAATGATTTTCTCAACTGCCAATATAAAACTAATGGGGTTTTTTCACCAATAAGTAAATAATACCACCTAAACTATATAATAAAAGTTGGGTTTTATCAGCTTTTTATTAAGTGGCGGTGAGGGGATTAGAAAAGGGAACTCTCTCCTTAAATTGATATTTAGTATTTTAGCTCTCAAGGATCAAAGTTCAGATTTTTTAGTAAAATCTAAATTTGAAAATATTGAGATTTGACCTATCAGATCTTGAAAAACTCACCTCATTTTGATGAAATGACTGATGGAAAGTTGATTGTTGGTAAGATATGATCATGAGATAATGATTTAATAAATCTACCCAATCAGTGGTCATGAAATATTTTTTCACCTTACAGGACCCGTTATGACCCTATAAATGGGGCTAGCTTCCATGAGGTAGGTTGTACTAAACTAGTGGTGGCAAGGGGAGGAGCCTTCAATGGGCTATCCTGAATTTGCTGCATAGTCAGCGCAATTCTATTACCTGACTTTGTGGTATTAGGCCGAGTATTATTGCTAAATTTATTGCCCCTGATTCAAAGGATTCTACTATGAATTGGCTTGGGTCTTTTGGCCGATTTCATCCTCATTTTCCTCCTTATTTCGATCTGAAACACTCTTATTAAACAATTGGACTTGTGATTGTCTGACACAATGTACAAGTGATCATGTGTAAAAACAGGCTGCTAAATAAATTCCAATTTTTTCAAATGTTTGTCCTTGAGACTTATTTATTGTTATCACAAATGCAGGTATATTTAAAATTGAGTTCTTTGAAAGTTAAATGGTAAAACAGTACTGGAATATTAACCCCTTTGCACTTGAGAGGTAACTCTCACTCACCACATTATTTGGTGCTGCAACTCAAGAGGTGACTCGCACTAACCACTTGTTTTGATGTGGAATTTAATGCGTGGCAGTGACTGGTTATGTTTAAGTGGTGAATGAAAGTCACCTCTCAAGTTGTGGCATCAAATCATGTGGTGAGTGAGAGTCACCTCTCAAGCGCAAAGGGTTAAATTTATATGTGGAATAAAAACCCTTATCACATGCAGTTCCAGTTGAAACTTTGCAATTAATAGCATCACAATACATATACTTTTTGTACATCCTTTTTTTTAGTACTAGATGGTCCCAATGTACATCCTTTTTCCATTGACTAATGCTTCTTTTGTATTTAAGTTTTTAATCAGTAAAATGATGCAATTAACTTTTAATACTAACTTTTGTGGCAGACCACTAATAGTCAAAAAATAAAAAAAATCTACTGAATAATTTATTGATTTCATAGTTATCATCAAAAATTAATTATTGTATCTATGTTATGTTTTCTGTTCACCTGGTACTATATTAAAGATATCAGTATTAATAAAAGTACAATCATTATTTTTAGGTTCTAAAATAAATGACTTCAATATGCTAACTGAGAGTAAATCTACAGGATATTTCCATACACCTCATTAATAAGATTAGTTTCATCTCCTATTAATTGCTGAGATATTTCAATAATATTATTACCAAACTTAGGAAATTGTGGGGCTTCATCATTACCAATTTTTTCAAGATTTTCACAAATTCCATTTCACTTGGTAAGGCTCTCATATTTTGAGTAAATGTTACTTTTATGAGTATAAACAAATCTATGCCAACTCATGACACAATTTTCAATTAAATTTGCACATGGACCATGTAGGACCGCTGGTAAGATTTTCCAAAAAACACCACACAGAAGTATTGTTTTTCCTCCAAATGGTTTATATTTATCATTTCATTGCATTGATTCTGCAATAATCTATCTATGATTTTAATCACTTGCAGTGGGCACATAGAGTAATATTTGCCACAGAATTTACCAAAATGGGTATATCCAACTTAACAAATTATGTAAAGTTCTACCTCCAAGTAATAGAGTTATAGCTATGCCACTGAACACTGTTGCAATGCAATGAAGATTAAGTGGATTAGATTTATGAATCATTGTTGTTTGTGTGAATGTTTTTCCACAACCTGCATGAGCAGTTAAACAAAAAACATTAGATCCAGTATCATGATGCAAAACTTTACAAATCACACAATCAATTAGATTATGCTGTTCAATATTTGCAGTTTCATAATGCTCACAAAACAGAAACTCTTGTTCTATTGGATCAATAGCATTTGCTTCGTCTGTTCTCTGCGAATACGTGGGAACTGGTAAACCAAGTTCTTGACATGACAAATTATGAACATTCAAAATATCTTTTCAATTTCTAATAAAGCTGTATTAAAGGATACTTCTTCGTTGTAATCTCTCAAAACATCTTCACTAAGATATACTTTAAATTCATCCCATATAACACCAATTCATTGGCTGGAACATTTGATGCACAAATGCAACCAAATAAATTCCATAATTGTTTTGGTGAATGTAATTCTTTTGCTTTATTTAACCATTTGCACCATTCAATATCATTTAAAACAATGTCACAAGCATTGCGTGCTTCAACAAAAGAAGTGTGTTTAATTACATTGTATTTTCTAACACTCTCAACTGATTTTGGACCACAGACTGTAATAAAAGCAATTGTAAATGGAAAATCTTGATGTCTTTTGGTGATGTATATATATATATATATGCATGTACTGATTTTATACCTCCACGCCTTCTTTTCTTTCATTTTTGGGAATCTTCCCACACATAATTGTAAAAATTTACTCTAGGTTGATTATTGGCCTTCAACCCAATAAACTTTTTACTGCACAGGTTCAATTTCCTTGTGCACTTTTTCATGTTGTATGGAATGTATTAATTGATAATAGTATGGAGACCATTATCTATAGTTGAGATTGAACTATTATTTGGCCTAACACTCAGCTAGTATTTCTGATTAAATACTCTTGAAGTCATACTCATAGGTATTTGTTCCCTATACTCTTGTCCACCTGATCTTTGTTAAGATACCCCAGTGACAGTCTCTCTCAGCCCAACATACAGTTGGCAGCTATCCCTGATTGTGGTTCCTTTGTCTCTAGATCCCTGCTCAGATCTTTACTCTTCTCTCTGAGAGTCTTCCAATTACTGCCTTCTGCAATAAATATCCTTGAGATTGAACAACACAATAGAAGCTGATAGTCTAACTATACACCAAATTGATAATATAACTGTAGATAATACTTTTCTAATTACTGTTTTTCTGTTTTTTGTTATAGTAAATCCTAGGGAATTATATAGTAGGGGATTTGGATGTCTAACCCTAAGTTGACACCTCTTCAATAAAACAGCAGCCATTGCCATTGCGTCACCCTTCCTTGTATCAGCAGCGATGGTCTTCCCCATCCTGGCTAGGATTCCATCATTGGAAATCCTTAAGACCTCAAACAGAAAGAGTCAGAAAACGTTTCCCTAACGTTTTCCTCTCAATCCAAGCAAACCAATTATAATTGGCTAGCAACCTGCTTAGGTAATGGTACTTATTACCTATTATGGCAGGTCACTCACCAACTGATCAATTTGCTAGTTGCAGGCAGCATCACTCGCCTTACAACTCGCTATTCATTCTCAATCAGTTGGTGATGAAACCTGACCAATCCCAATTGTTACACCTGATAGTTAATCACTATCAGATGCCCCTATTTTGTCAGCAACTCTGCCCGATGAGATCTTAGGTATTCATCTGGATTGATCCCTGACAGATTGACCAGGCAAATATCCCAAAATCCCCAAATGTAGTTCCTCTGAAACTCAGGCCAACTGATTTCTGATTCAGTTCACCTTAGGGAATTTTACCCTAGCAATACCAGGTAATCTAGCAGGCTGGGAATATGGGCAAAAATCCCAACAATAATGCAAAGAAATTTTTCTATTTATATTTATGCACTGATGGATCTGATCAATTCAATTAAAAAATGCTAGTAATTTTGCTTGTCTTGCATTTTCAATTGCTTGACATTATTGCCCTTCTCAAAAGTAAACATTTTATCTATAAAATAAATGAATGTCAAATCTAATGATGAAATGTGATTCAAAATGCATTAGTAATTTATAGATGCGCCATACAACTTCAGTTGATCTGATATTACAGTCATATAAAAAATAAACTTTATTAATTTATATTTTTAACCTGGTTCATTTCTCTCTGAATTTAATTCACCAGAGGCATTGTCATACCTTTTATACACATATTATTAAATGTAATTACCACTTTTAACTGCAGTACATACTAGATCAGTGTATCCCCCCTTCAGGTTAGGATCATCTAGTGTTAAAAAATTGTAGTGCATACTTTATTAATTATATGGCAATTAAATTTGGAAAGTAAATATGATTTGTATGATAGACATAACAATTGTTTAGGCAACTAACACAAACTTCAGCAATAATACCATTATCACACCTTCTTTATAATGTGTATCCATTTAATGATTCACGTTTAAATTACAAAATCATTTTGGATTATCTTGTGTACTTTTTCATCTCTCATACATACAGAATTTGGATTAAGTACACCACATGGACCATGCATCATGTGTTTACAACATATTAATGTAATGTAGGATGTGTTTAAATGATAGAAATCTACACAGATACAACTTTATCAAAATTGTAGCAATAACATTATATCTTGCGCATTTGAAAGAGTAAATTGTGAGCATGAGGCAATCCTCACTTTTGAAACTCAATTATATAAATGTGCGCTTCAACTTTATTGAAGATTTTTTAGTGTAAGGCCCTCAATTGATGCTTTCAGTTTGGACTTGAATAAACGCACAGCAATATCAGGTCAGAAATTAGCTGACTCACCTGCACCATTATTGCTAACTATTTCAGGACAACTTAAATTGCAAGTTATTGTAATAAAAAAAGAAGACTTTCCAAAATGTTGTACAATTGACATTGCACCCAAATAATTCTGATACATATTTCTTAGAGATATATTGAATGAAGATGGTAAAATTACTCTATGGCCTACATTATTGGCATTGGGGTTCAATCCTAAGTAAATTGTTAAATTTTTGTAAACTTTAGACTTAAGACTTGTTTGATTTTGTCAAATGAAATGTAATCCTGTGCCCTCTATTCTCACATACATATCAACTATCCAATGCAGAATTTTTTTGTGAATGGTGCAATATTCTAAAATATTCTCTAATTGCAAGTCAATAATATGTATACTTAAGCATGGTTAATTTATTTTGGGTACACTTGAATTAGATGTATTAGTACATTATGAGAAATATTGATATACCACCCAGTATCATCATTTAGAAAAATTACTGGATACGCTAAAGAATTCAATGATGAATCCAAAACAGAGATATCTTAATGGTACCATTAACTTTTGAAAACAAAACCATCTTTCATTAAAGAGTGTCTCACCATTAACTGTACTAAATATTACTGCTATATCAATTCTAACTGCATCATTATTGTGGTGTATGTCTAAATCATGATTTAATTTAATAAGCATAAAAATTTCTTTATTTTGATTTTTGACTCTCTAACAAGGATCTTTCATTGAAATTAATGAACAAAAGGATTAATGTGTTCCAATAAAAGAGAGAACTCATGAATTATATTGTTATTGCATGTTTGATTATAGTGTTCACAATCTATAACTGACAGCAGTGTCAATATCATAAAAATATAATTTTACATAACATGGTGAGCAACCATATCCAGCAGTCATTGGATCTGATCTGTGATAAAAATATCATGTATTATAAAATGATACACTCCACGCATAACTGTATCTGAAAATTTAGCTTCTGAGATAACCATAGCAAATGATGAATTGTATTTAAAAGTTTCCAAAATAATTTTTTGACTTTCTTTTTATTGAAGGTTCATTTGAAGTAAGTCCATCATACAATGATTTAAAATACTCATTTTTTCTTAAATCCAGTAATATTGCTTTACCCATATGACAACATGAAGTGAACGCAGTCCTTTCACCTAAAGTGACTTCAGATTCCAAATGTTTTGCATTGCAAAAACTGCATTTTAAATGAATTAATTTACAATCAAAAGCATTAAAATTTCTTGGAATGACATTCAGTGCAAATTTAAATGTATCCTTAAAATAATTGTATTATCTTTTATATACTATATACACTAATAAAATTTACATTTGGTATATTAACATTTTTACTTTCACACAGATATATATTCTTTCTTCTATGTCATCATTCCAACCTCACAATGTTCTATGTTGAGGTATAATGGAAGTAGGTGCAAATATCTTAGTGTAAAAAACATGCAATGAAACTACTGAAAACTAAGATTAGACAAGGTTTAAAATAAAAAAATAATAAAAGTACTCACTTTCTTGAAATCACTAGTAATTAGGCAAGAGTAAGTCAATTAAAATTTCTGCTACAAGGTTTTTCTTTTGCAACAGGTGCATATTAAGAAAGGTTTATTTCACTTTTAACTGCACATTAATATATAAAACATAGATATCTAATAAACAGAGTATAAAGAACTTTTCTCTCTCATTGCAAACACTATTGCAACATATTCAATTCAAGTCTAGGTAAGTTTGATAATCTTGTCAAGGAGATCAATGTGCACCCAATGCCAGGTAGCAGTTAGGCGAGTAAAGTTAAGGGCACAGGTGTAGGCCCCATATCAACCAATTTTTGTAAACGCCCCGGCAAATCCAGTGGCATAGATAAAATTAATAGTAAAAAACCGGCGGTTACCATTTCCCCAGAAATTTTGGCCTGGCAAGTGCGCTGCAATCAGTTCATCAATATGCCGCACTCCCAACCACTATCATCATTGGAACACAGGGTGCGTGTCTTCCTGGATATTCAACAAATGGCGCTTTGGAAGAAGTTTTGTGGATATGTACACACACATTTTACAAATGCAGTGATGTCGCACCACACTTCATACCTTGTGGTTGGCTGGATCTAGGTTTCAAAAACAAAAATGTGGCAGATGAAGCCATAAAAGTGTGAGTGGTAGTGGACCTCCCAGATGGTCAATGGGTAGTCAAAACAAAGTACACTTGCTGGACTAAATTGAACCAAATTTTTGTAACTTTCAACTTCCTACCTACTACAGTTAAGCACACTGTGCTGGAGCACCACCTGAAGGCTGGGCCCAATGAATATGGGGAAATCCAATCCTTTGAGATGCAGTGCTTTATGCTCATGCTAGACCTGTGCACAGGCAAAGCGATTGCTGTTCTCACCCCATCTGTAGGAATAGCAGAAGATTTGACCCAAATCCCTCATACCACTTTTGTAGAAATTAATGGGAAAGACTACCACCCATTCAGGGTCGCCGTGGATAGTGTACCTCCTATCTGAACTTTCTGTTGCACTTTTTGCCACAAGGCTCATACCTGCCCCACCAAGGAGAGCATTACTCAAACCAAAACAATCCTGGAAGCAATGTGTGGTGCAGACGCCCACTATGAACCAGCAGTAGACACCAATGCAGCCTTCCCATGGGGCGCACCAGGGTGCTACATTCAAGTAAAACCTTTGTCCCCACAGGAGTGTAAGAAGGCCAATCAGGCCTGAAAGGAGGTGGCCAAGGAGGCGGCCAAGACCACATCTGTGATCCCGCCTGCCCAGCTCCAGGAGGACATCGAGTTATTCACAGTAGAAGTGGCTTATAAATTCTTCCACCAATCTGATTGGGCCATCTAAGCTGATTAAGCCCCTCAAGCTGAAGACCCAATGGGTGAGTCAGTTTCAGCTAACCAATGCTACCAAGCGTCAATTATAACCAAATTGCTCACCAATATTTCTGCCAAAATTCCACCTTCATGCAATGGTGCACCACAAGTACACATAATGCATAAAATTCATCCCACAGTGGGGAAAAAGCAGAATGAAAAAGCCAATGTGAACACCACAGCTAAAGCTTCCCATACCAAACCATACTCCATAGCACAGAATACCCACGCTGCCATACAGTGATGTGCTGAAAAAGAGAAGGCTGAAGGGCTCAGGTGCCCTTCCCCTTGCACCTAAGGTGCAATGGGGGGGGAGCCTCCACTTTAGGGACATTGAACATTTCTGGACTCAAGGCCTCACCATCCCAGGCTAGGAAATGAGTTTTTAAAAAATAATTTACCCATGGACATCCTGGCCATTCAGGAAACCCACTGTCTGCGCAGTGCAGAGGAAGCATGGGCAAACATGCTCCTTCCTTCCCTTTCCTTTTGGTCACTGCACTGTGGAGTGCTTTTTCAAGTGACCTGTAGATTTAAA